>APFE030444799.1:29755-70764 GCA_000404065.3 Pinus taeda | reverse complement strand
AGGACTGCACCAGTACAAGACCATTGTAAAAGGAGTTTCTAATTTGAAAAGAAGATAGAGACATATTGCAGCAGGTGGTTTTCACCCACATTGGGTTTCCACCTTATATCTGGTGTTCTTTGATGTGACTGTCTGTTTTTCTTGTTCATGCTCATTTTTTTATGGTACTGATATGCAAAAATAATTCAAAGTATAAATAAGGAAGAATTGTTAAAAGGACTAGATAATACTGATTCACCCCCCCTCTCAGTATTATTTTCAACACTCCTCCCAACTGGGGAGAGTTGCTTTACCCAAGATACTTTGGACAAAAGTCTCCCAGTCCTCGGTGACTGCATTTAAGGCAGTCCTGACCATGAACTCGGGATCTAGTGTAGAACCCACGGAAGTCAACTGGTCATGAATCCCTTGCAACCTGAGAAGGAAGGGATCGATCTCTTCTCCCTTCTATATCTAGTACTGTCTCAGCTGATTTTCTAATAGGACCTTCTGTTGGACGGAAGATCCCTGATACAAGGTGGTCAGCGCCTCCCACATCTCCCTTGTTGTGTTCTTCTCAGCAATGTGTGGTACTACATGATCTTTGACCCTGTCTAGGATCATGCACTTGGCCTTCACCTAGGCCTCCTCTTACTTCTTCAACGGATCAACGTCGACCAGCTCAGCAACTACCTTCAAGGCATAGTCCTTAATGCGATGTTTGTATAGGATTACCAAGATCTTGGCCTTCTAGATGAGAAAATTGGATGCTCCATCCAATCTATTATGATCCCTCAACCCATTCATTGCCATCTCTGCTCAAAAATAGGACTAGTTCTCTTCTCCCTCTCCTACTGTCAATCTAGCAAGACTTGGATATGGATTTCTTTGGCGCTAGATATCCTCTAAGGAATAAGCTCCTCTAGACTCCCTCTAGGTCCTGATTTCCTTCACGGAAATCCTCCCGCCAACTGTCGAATCACTTCCTCTCCAATCCTCCTTTGTTGTTGCAACCCAGATCTAGATTTCTTTGGCTAGAAATCTATCAAGGCAGTGACTCCCTCTACCTTGGCTCTGTCTCCACAAACATTGTTATGCACCAACAGCAACAGCATTCCACCAGCGCCTCAAATCGAATCTGCTCTGTCCCCCTAGCCCCAGCAACTGAAGTATCTGAGCTCCTCTAGCTCTGCGTAATCATTGTGTGCGCCGGATTAGCTCCTCCTAGCTACTACGTCACTCCCTCCTAGTCCGAAAAGATGATGTGGCTCTACGTGAGCCTGATCTGCCCCTCTCTGCTTCTATATTGGCCTCTAGAGCTAACATAGTTACTGTGTGGGCTCCTAACTACTGCATCACCCTCACCTGGCTTAGAATGTTGATGCAGACTCTGCATCACCTCTTCTCCACTGTGCCACTCCTCCTGCGTCTCGGGCTCTAGAACATCGCTATCTCTCGGGACAGCTGCTCTCTGCAACAAATTCTTCTGGATTTCTCGGCTGGTGTCTTCAGTCGCCTATGATCTGCAATGCTCTGATACCATGTGAGAATTTCTAAATCTACACATCAAAAATCCTACAGCAATCATTGCTTTATCATCTCCTACTTGTTCTTTACATTTAACAAGTTATTAAATTACTTAAACATCAGTGAAAACACTACTACAACCTACACATACATACAAATCATGAACTCAAATAAAATAAGACAATCACACAAGGGACACCATTATTTTTGGACAATCGTCCCCAAAATAACCCAATTTGGGAAGACCGGTGCAACATATAGAGGGTTTGTATTATTAAGCAAATTTCTAAATACAACTAGGGTGCCAAATCCAGCTCACCCAACAGAGGAACCCGACAGAAGTACGTCTATCCAGAGACAGATATTTTGACAATTCCAGAACTGGGTGATCAAACCCCACAGATGACAATTGTTGTTCCTAGTGCTGGGCAACGATGGCTGCTCCAAGCTCTGCGTTGGAACTGCGTTACCTCCTCTAGGAGCTATGTCACCCTCCCAGTGAGCCTCCCTTGCTCAGAAGTCGATATGTTGAACTGTTACTCTCTCTGCTCCACAAAAAACCCCAGCGCTGCCTCTAAGGGACTGCGTCAGCCCCTCTAGCTTCTGCGTCACCCTCTCTGGCGCTGTGTTGTCTCTCCTGTTGCTGCTCTGCCTTTCTACTATGTATCCTTAGCCTTGGACTGAAGTCCCTCTGCCGAACTGCTCCTCTCGCTGCAACTCAAATCACTTAGCTCGACTTTCTCAGCAAACCACGCCCCAAAAAAATCGAACTCTTTGATCTCTTGGTGTATCTCCAACTGACCCTCAAGCCTCCTCTTATACTTTTCCTGTTGATGAATCAACAGTCGTGATCTAATCTCTAATCAACGACTAAGATTAAAACAGGCTTGATCGTCGTCACTTAGAACCTTCTCACCCATATTTTTATTAATACACATTAATATTTTTATTTTCCTAAGTTTAGACTTAGGAACCCATTAAAAATATTGATTATTTTAGTAACTCTTCATCCGGGTGGAATTTCTCCAAATGATTTCTCAGTTCTGGAGATCTTATGTGTTTTAGCCCCTCCACCAAATTTCGAAGCTAGAGCACATCCGATTCTACCTAAAATCAACATGAAGATGACAATACTTCTTGTTCTAGAGATGTCTTTCTTCAAGTATGCTAGGGATGTGATCCTTTCTTCAAAGAGAGGGAGATCACCTTGATTCCTTTCATGATGATGGCGATGCTTCTTCTTGCCTCCTTAGAAAGTGGAGGCTTCAAGATGCTTCACATGTGTAATCCTTCTTTCTTTGAGTGGAGATAGGGTTCTTCTTGAAAGTAGAATCTTTGAGGTCTTCTTCTTGTTGTCGCTTATACATGGTGTGATCCTTGAGATGAGATGGGTAGTCCTTCTTGATGGTTTTGATGTCCTCTTTGATGTCTTGAATTTTTTGATGATCCTTGTGATGCTCCTTAGATCCTTTTGATGATAGTTCATGAGCTCGGCCCTTGTGAATCCTTCTTCAAGCTACCTTATTCTTCTTGTTGTAGTCACCTTAGCTTTGATATCATGTTGAGAAATCCAGTGCAACTAGATTAGGTGATTTCTCTTACTTTGATAAATGCTTGTGATGTATTTTTACTTAACTTGATTAGCTTCCTCTCTCACTTGATTATTATTAGTGTTCTTATCATCAAACATCTACCAAACAATGAAAGAACAATGAGACAAGACGACACAACATATAGGCTATCAGCCAAGGCCAAAACCTCTCCTCTTGAGAGGAAAACCCACAAGAGCTCTTCTCTTCTTATAGAAATTCAAACGACGAATTCCAAGCCCTATGACCCTTGACCAAGACTCCTTCAAGACCAAGTCAAACTTCTCTTTTTCTTGCAAATTCAAACCAAGTCAATCTTGTCTTGTAGCAGTTGTACTTCCTCCTTCGACCTAGACTTCGGACCTACAACATTGGACTGCAATTTTGACCTGCAATTCGCGTCCTCCTGCAATGACTGCAACTTCACACGTGTGAGGAGTTAAGGGCAGATTTAAGAGGCTTATTTCCTTCGCTTTCTTTGGATCTTTCTCCTTATGAATTCAGCTTGCTCTTATGGTCTTTTGATGTTGATTTCATCTCTTATTGAAGTCTGCAATGATTCACTTCAGAAAATCCTAATTGCAGTCACATGTGTGAGAAATTTTGCACTAAAACAACGTTCTAAACCTTCAATCTTCCTTCCTTTTGTCTTTCCTCTTTCTCACTCACTATTTCTTGTCTTCTTGTGCCCTTATCAAACTTCTTGTGCTTGATGTCTATACTCCAAAATGAGGCCGATGTCTGTCTTATATATAGCCTTCTTAAAGTGGTCGAATAGCCCTACTAATAAGTAGACTAGTCACTTAGAGAGCCGACTTGATCTCCTTTAAAGGCTGACTTGTTCTTTGCACTATGACGAGTCCTTCGAGGGTCTTTTGACTCTAGATTTGACTCAAATAAATTTTATTTACAATATATAACATGCCCAAAAGGGTCTTCCATACATGACAACGATTCTTATGACTTGTTGCCTCAATGACAAGCCCTAGGAGCACTCACTGGGTGCTTGACCTATAAATAAATTTTCCTTGAGCATGAAACCCATGCCTCAAGAATGAAAATACTAAATTTATTTTTCTCTTTACATCAAATAAATAAAAACATGATTACATATGTCATTATGAAAACCAAACCTAGATACATATTTCAATAGATAGAGAAGTAACCCAAGTACAAGTACACTAGAAAGAGAAAGAAACCCGTGAACAAAAGAGAGCACAAAACTTGAGGGTGCCCTTAGGCCAATCACTTTATTAGAAGATGAAATAAAATCATTTGAAATTAAAAATTGCAAATGAGAGTGATGTAGTATATACACAACTCAAGGTAGTGTAAATTCCCCAAGAAGGGTTATGAGATTACATGTACAAGGTCAACCTTAGATAAACCTAGAAATATAATAATGATTAAAATATAAAGTCCAACATGGACAAAAATGAAGCTTAAATCATTTTCAACAATTAAACAACTAATAAACATAATAACGATATCAATCCACAACTTACATTTAATCAAAGGTATCCTAAAATTGAGATTGTGAAAAAGCATTTTATAATGAAAACTTAATTTATCCAAAACACTAGAGTCATCACTTTGATAAGTCAACTTACCAAGATCTACATTACTTCGAAAAAATACAACACTATGTTTGTTGAAAATTGTAACTAGGTTAGGTCTTCATAATTGTCCTTGTATTTATGTCATTGTATATTTTATGAAAAAGCAAAAAGAAAGAAAAAGAAAATTATTTTTAAAGCATGGGTTTCATGCTCAAGTCAATTTGTTAATTAGGCCAAGCATGTTCTTCATGCTTCTAGGGTTTATTGAGTCAAAAGAATATCTGTCATGAGTCAAATTATTGTACTTGAGTCAAGTCCTATTTGGACTTTGAAAAGTGAGTGGAAAAAAAAAAATTATTTGAGTCAAAAATGTCAATTTTTTCCCCACAAGACCAAATCAGCCCTGCCTAGACAAGTTGGTCTTTGAAGTGACCCATTCGACCTCCTGGATGTGTATAAATACAATGCAACTCATCCTCATTTGGAGCATCTCAAGCAAGTTCGATTTTTGTGCCAAGAAGAGAGAGAAAACCAGTGAAAAAGTCAAGAAGAAGAGCAAAAATAAAAGGAGAGAGAGCAAAGGTCAAAGGAGGAATAAATCTGCCCTAATTCTCTCACACATGCAAAATTATGAAGTAGTTGCAGGCCTAGTTGCCGAGGCCGAAATTCTGTTGCAGGGGTCGAAAATTTGTAGTTTGACCAAGTTTTGAATGTGTTGACTATTGTTGACCAGAGTTGACTTTGACTTGTTGGAGAAAGAGCCGACTTAATCTTGTGGGAGGTCCTGGTGTTTGGGTCTTGGAATTGTCACTTTGATCTGATTCTATAAGAAGGGAAGTATTTACTGGGTTTTCCCCTTGGAGGGGTTTTGCCCTGGCTTGGAGCCTATGTTTTGTTTCCATTTTCTTTTGTGATCTTCATGGTTTATGGTTTTGGTAATTGTTTGATGAACAAAAAATAACAAAAGTGATAAGAAGCCAACATATAATCACAAGCAATTTTCAAAGTAAAGAGAAATCAACCCTAATTATTGCCCTCGTAATTTCTTAACATGGTATCAAAGCTAAGGTGAGGAAAAGGAAGCTTGAAGACCACTCTTGTTGGTATAAGGAGAAGGCATTCATCCAAGATACTTTGGAGTACATAAGAAAGAACATAAGCAAGGAGAAAGACTCGTCATTCATCTTGAAGGAAGACTACTAAATCAGCGATTCATCTCTCTCTCTCTCTATCATTAAAGGCTCTTGGTTACTCATCATATTTTGAAGAAGATCGTAATCTAATCAATCTTTCTATTGGAAGCTCTTTGATCATCACTCATTTTCAAAGACATCTCTACAAGAAGAAGCATCAAGATCCTCAAGAACATCATCTTTGAAGCAACTTGAAGTTACTATTGTACCAACCATCCTAGAAGTCATCATTCTAGGGCATCTTTGAAGTTTCTTGGAAAGTCTTGAGAGCATCAAGATATTTGAAGACATCATCAAAGGACACTCTTTTAACAAGTACTATATTATTATGCATGTCTCAATCTTCAAATAAAATGACTTCATTCTGTAAAGAAGGCAACAAGCTCGATGGGTCATCAAACTTCCAAGCATGGAAGAGAAGAAACGACTTGATACTTGTAGAAAATGAAGGCATGGACTATGTTCTTGGAAAATTTATAGAACCAAAGAAGGAAAAGACTCAAGAATGGGCCAAGTATACTAAAGAAGAAGTTAGGGCTCAAAAGATTCTCATCGAACCTATCAAGGATCATCTTATTCTATTCGTTATAGATTTGGGCACATCTAAAGCAATCTATGACAAGTTGGTAAACATATGCTCAGTCAGTACCTCAGGTCAAAAAGTATCTTTAAGGAATCAACTATAGGTTATCAAAGGATGAAGACTTGGTTCTGCATCTTATGAAGGTTTCACAATTGAGAGATCAACTACAAGGACTTGGAGAAGTTGTTTCAGATGCTGAATTGACTACTTGTATACTCAATGCTTTACCCTCAAAATGAAGTAGTTTTGTGTCAAGCTTATATTCTAGAAAGGACACTCCAAGTTTCGATGAGTTGTGGTCTTTATGTGTTATAGAAGAAACAAGATTGAAGGCCAAGGATGACATTGAACCCAATGAAAGATCTCAAGCTTTTATTGTTAGATCGAAGAAGAAGAATGGAAGGTGTTAACCTCATCAAAGGCTTATTAGAAGTAACAACAATCAACCACGTGGAAGACTCGATATGTCCGAAGTGCAATGCTTTGGATGCAATGAATATGGACAATTTAAGAGAGATTGTCCTAAAATCCTCAAAATATGAAAACAATAAGAGGAAGGAAAGAAGTGAAGCTCACATCACTGAAGAAAATGAAGAACTAGAAAAGAAGCCAAAGAATGAAGACCCTAAAGATCTCTACTATTGAATATCTCCACTCTACCAGAATCCATGACAATAATTAACTAGAAGAAGGTTCTTCATCACATGGAAAAAGCATTGTGACATGGCAAAAGTACATTCCACTAGAAGAAAGCAAGCATCGAAGAAGCTAGAAGATAGTCAAGTTACAGTATACAGGAATAATTGAGGTACCTCTCATCTTAAAGGAGTCTCATCATAGACATTATCTTCAAGGAAAGAAGCAGTTAATTTAAAAGTAAGTCATCTAGATGGATATATGAAAGGAAGAGGTATGCATATATTTAGAAAAGAAGCTCTTCATTTAATGATAGATTCATATCTATAAAAAAGTTTTGTAGGAAGAGTTGGACATAGAAAGTTACTTGGAAGTATGAGCAGGATATGTCTTGTTTAAGAATTGGATGGGACAAGAACTCTTTCACATGTTTATTCGACATATAGAAGCATGACAGATAAAGCATGTTATTAATCAACATCTGATATAGTGAATGACAATTTCAGAGGGAGCTATGAAGATCTTGTTGGATACAATATGGACGCGTTTAGAGAAAACAATAACTAATTAGCAGCATGAAGAAGAACCTTGGTACTATATGAAGATAGATCATGCAGAAAGATGGTGACATCAGAATAAGTAATCAGCAGAATTTGACATCTTGACGAGGAAGGCCATCATGATTTGGTAACTCTTATATTGGTATTTTAGTTTAAGATATTACTGGGCTACCTGGAAAAACAAATTGTAGAAGTATGGGCAAGAGAGAAAATAGTTAAATATACAAATTGTTTGATCTAACTCAATTCAAAGAACACATGGAAGAACAACACTGGTAATGGCACAAATGTATACACTACGAAGGCAGAAAAGGTAGCAGATACGAGATAGTTGGTTGGATTCGATGTTGATCTAGAAGAAGTTCATTTTCCCAGTTAGATAGAAAGAGCTACAATGAAATCCTACATTGATTGGTTTGACAAAATACTTTTTAATGAGGAAGATACTACAAATGGTCATTGATGGAAAGTGATAAGTAATGTTGATGGTGAGGACCCTGTCACGAAGATAGATTATGAAGAATATTGGCTCCACAACATCCAGGCAGGTCGAAGCTCGGGAACAATATGAAGATGCGAAAAGGAGCCGTTTAACTACTACTTAAAGATCTCCACAACAAAACATGCAGTTGATGAACAAGACAAAATAAAGCATTTGGTTTACGTCTCCCTAAGCGAGCAGAGATTATCTCCTTGATTAAGAGGGAGTAATGAGGGACACCATATTCTCCATGTGTCATGCACCAGACCAAGGCTAACAGCCGTAAGTCTTAGTGAAGTCACTAGTAGGGAGAATGGAGGATTGGATAAGCATTTGGGAACGATACTCCTTGACAATTAGGAATCCAAGATAGGATGTCTTGTGGACCGACACTCTTTGAGGATTAGACAAGGTCTCCAAGATAACAATGGTCGAAAAGAACCGATATTCTTTGAGGATTGAAAATCCAAGATAAGAATAGTCCTAAAAGAACATACTTGGTGAACATCTGAATGGGGTATGTGCCTTAAGTGTGAAAATTTCATCTATCACAGCAACTGGAAATTATTTTCCTAATTGTTAATTTATTTGCAATTTGCTGTTGCAAATACCAAATAATTCACACTGTGATTTTCACAAATAAATACTACGAAAGAAAATAGCATTGCAAATTGAGAAAATCTAGAATAGGACAATTATTTTTGGACAATTGTCCCCGGAAAAACCCAACTTGGGAAAATTGGTGCAGTAGTTAAGGGTTTTATTATTATGCAGCAGTGAAATTATGAGTACAATTTATGGATGCCCAATTGGCAATTGAAATAGCAAGAAAATATGGCCAAAATTATCTAAGGGAATTACCCTTCTTCCACAAGCAACCCCGACACAAATTTCCTTCAGAAACTCGTTCCCCTGGAACTCTTGCGCTGGCCTTTGCGCAAGCCTTGTGACGTCTAGCCCAGAACTACCTCTAATGAAGTATTTATGCCTATCTTTACTAAGGAAATCGCTTATCCGCCATTCTGGAACCTTTGCCCGGCCTCTGGAACTGAAAACGATTTTTCCTCTAGCTAAATCGAGTTGCTCTTCTCAAGCAACTACGCAGTCCTCTACACTACCCCACTGGGAATAACTCGACCTCTTACTGCAGCTTCTCCGAATCTAGAAAACTTCCCCTGGATCACTATCTCTGCCCCTCACTGTCTCTACTTTGATCTCTGGTTCTCCGGCAACTACTGCTGCTCTCTGGAAATCGCTTTGCCAAGGAAATCGAACCACTAAAGTGTATTCTCCAAGTGCCCATCGACTTCTTATAATCCTTTGTTGGGACTCTAATGGCCAAGATTAAATCTTAATCAATGGGCATTGGGCTAGGATCATCTTGAAGTCGATCTGTGTGAATTTCTAGACTATTCTCACCTTGATTTAATTAATTCTGATTAATTAACCAATTTTCCTAAGTTTAGACTTAGGAAACATTAAAAAATAGGTTAATAATCTAATTAAGTCATCTCTAGGTGGAATATCCATAAACGATTTCTGGGTTCTGGAGATCTCATATATTCTAGCCTCTCCACCAAGGTTTGTGACTAGAACACATCTGATGCTACAAAAACTAACATGAAGAGCCAGTGGTGGTGTCCATGTGTATGCCTCCCAACATTATGCTCTAATCTAGTGGAAAGATAGAGTTTGTTAGTCAAGGCCTTACTATATTGCTATGTTGACAATGTTGGTCATGATGTTGATGCTAAAGATGGCTTATCAATCTGATTCTTCTTATGATAATATTTCAATTTGAGATTATCCTTGTACCTTGTTGTGTACTTATGAATACCTCCCTAGTTAAGAGGGAGTGTTGAAAATTGTAACTAGGTTCGTTCTTCATAATTGTCATTTTATATTTATGAAAAGAAAAAGAAAGAAAAAAATTATTTTTAAAGCATGGGTTTCATGCTCAAGTCAATTTGTTACTTAGGTCAAGCATGTTCTTCATGCTTCTGGGGTTTATTGAGTCAAAATAATATTTTTCATGAGTCAACTTATTGTACTAGAGTCAAGCCCCATTTGGACTTTGAAAAGAAAGTGGAAAAATATTTTTATTTGATTCAAAATGTCAATTTTGTCCCCACAAAACCAAGTCGGCCTTGGAAATGACCCATTTGACCTCTTGGATGTGTATAAATACAATGCAACTTGTCCTCATTTGGAGCATCTCAAGCAAGTTTGATTTTTGTGCCAAGAAGAGAGACAAAACCAGCGAAAAGATCAAGAAGAAGAGCAAAATTCAAAGGAGAGAGAATAAAGGTCAAAGGAGGAATAAATCTACCCTAATTCTCTCACACGTGTGAAATTTTGAAGCACTTGGAGGGGCTGAAGTTGCAAATCTAGTTGCAAGGGCCGAAAACTATAGTTTGACCAAGTTTTGAAGGCATTGACCAGAGTTGACTTTGACTTGTTGGAGAAAGGGCCGACTTGGGCCTTGCGGGAGGTCTTGGTCTTCTTGTTTAGGTCTTGGAATTATCACTTTGATATAATTCTATAAAAAGAGAAGAATTTATAGGGTTTTCCTCTTGGAGGGGTTTTGCCCTAGCTTGAAGCCTATATTTTGTGTTCATTGTCTTTTGTGATCTTCATGGTTTATGGTTTTGGTAATTGTTTGATGAACAGAATATAACAAAAGTAATAAGAAGCCAACATATAATCCCAAGCAATTATCGAAGTAAAGAGAAATCAACCCTAATTGTTGCCCTAGTGATTTCTCAACAATGTTTAAATTTCAAACAATCGAAATTCTAATACAACCACTTTCCAAAGACATACTTAGGATAATAATAAAAAATTATAATCCAAGAATCCTACCAATAGATATTTCTGATAGCAGTTGACCTATGACAGATAGATGCTTCTATAATGCAACACTATATGACTAAGTGTCAACAATTTTTTTGTCTTGTTTCCTCTTGCACCTCAAGGACTAAGCCTCCCTACATTATGGGGTATCTAATATACCTAATTTATATTATTTATATACATAATTATTACCTAGGATTATGTATTTTAGAATAGTCATATATGTTATGTCCTATACATATGCTAGACTTAGTCAGTGCATATCACTATTCCTTGTATCTTCATATTTATTATGTATTTAGTTGTTCCTTTGGACTACAAGGCATTTTGCCTTTTCGTATGAATACCTATGGCATCCCATGATTACCGCAACGTACGTTACAAAGGCATAAAAAGATATCCATTTCTTATGGATGCTTGTGGCATCCCATGACTACCACAAGATATGTCACAAAGGCATAGAAAGATATCCATAATGGAAAAACAATTAATAATCCATAGAAGTGAAGATGAAATGAATGCATATCATATGGAATATATACAAGTTAAGGCAAGGCACAACTAAGGGTAATGTGTTAGTTTTTGTAGCATTGGATGTGTTCTAGCCACGAAATTTGGTGGAGAGGCTAGAATACAGAAGATCTCCAAAACCCAGAAATCATTTCTGAAAATTCCACCTAGAAATGACTTAATTAGATTATTAATCAGTTTTTAAATATTTCTCAAGTCTAAATTTAAGGAAAATGATTAATTAATCAGTATTAATTAAGTCAAGGCGAAAATCATCTAGAAACTCACACGGATCGAGCCAGAGACGATCCTAGCCATTGATTGATTTTTAATATTGGGCATTGGTGTTCCAACAAAGGATTATAAGAGGAGATCGATCTGGTGATGGAGAGGACACTTGAGCAATTCGATTTTTTCGCAGATCGATTTCCAAAGTAGTAGCAGTCAGTCGCCAGAGAGAGCTAGAGATCAAAGTCGTGTGTGAGGGGCAGAGACAGTGAGGCTGGTGAAAGTATTCCAGATCTAGTGAGTGCATTTGCAGAGAGGCAGAAGAGCCACAAAGAAGCTGACGTAGGGGTTGTGCAGTAGCTTCTAGAGGCTAGTTCAATTTGTTGAGAAGGAAAGACATCTTTAGTTCCAGAGGCCGGGAAGGAGTCCCAGAGTGTCGAAGAAGCATTTTTCCATCCAACAGAGGGCAAAACAACTTCATCAGAGACCAGTCAGAGGCTTGACATCAAGCAGACTGCGCAAAGCAGCACAGAGGCTAACACAAAGGGTCAAAGGGACGAGTTTTTGAAGGCAAGTTGTGTAGGGGTTTCCCTGTGGGGTGAGGAAATTCCTCACTAGATTTTTGCCAGTATTTTTCTGTAGGATTTCCAAATTTCGGCATCTAGTTGTACTCAGAATTTCTCACTGTTGCATAACAATAAAACCCTCAACTACTGCACCGGTTTTCCCAAGTTGGGTTTCTTGGAGGACTTTTGTCCAAAAATAATTGTGTTAATTTTGTGTGTGTGTGCTAGCATTTCTCAGTTTCTAGCGTTTTATTTTTCCACAGTATTTTATTTGTGAACGTTGCAGTCTCTTTATTTTGATATTTGCCGTAGCAGATAAATTTTTAAATTAATTAACAATTAGGAGAAATAATACTAGTTGTTGCAATAGGATTTTGTATTGGAATTCTCACATGGTATCAAAGTGTAGTTGATCAGCTGGAGAGCTCAAAAACGAATGAAATGAATTTTGTTGATCAACAAGGACAGCAGGCCGAAATTCCCAAGGGCAGCGCAGTATTTTTTCCAGGAGGCTCGTTTTTCTGAGGGGCAAAAAAAATTCGATCCTTCCATATTGAGTGATTCTAGAGGCAGAGGGAGCAGCTCAGTGCTTTCGTTGGGAAGATCTCTAGCTGGACACAGGGGTTTTGCAACAATACTTTGAAGCAAAACCAGCGTCGGGGTGGAAGAGCGAAGAGCACACACAAAGAGAATTTTTTCCTTAAGGAAATTCTAATCTCAAGAAGTTTGATTTTCGTTGCAGATCAGCAATAGTTGTGAACAGATTTTCTCACTCCAGAAGGGAGTGCGAGTAGCAGAGCAGTAGCCGAGCAGAAGAAAGCATGAAGTTTTTGATGATTCGTTGAGATGGCCATTGTTGGGCTTCGTGATCAGGACAGGTAGGATGGAGCTTCCAACTATGTCATCTGGAAGGCAAGGATGTCCTTCCTTCTAGATGAATATGGCCAAAGCCTACATTGATGTTGTAGTGGCAGTTCCCCAAGATGCAGATCAGCAGAAAGAATACAAGAAAGAGATGGTGCAAGCGAAGCAATTGATCCTAGATGGAGTTTGGGATCATATTGTCTCACATATAGATGGCAAAGATACTGCCCAACAAATGTGGGATGCTCTCTCCACGTTATACCAGGGTACTTCCAAGCAGCGGAAGATGTACCTAGAGAAGAAGTTGAGACTCATCTGGATACAAAAAGGGGAAGGCATAAACCACTACCTTACCAAAATTCAAGAGGTCTAAGACCAACTGTCAGGTGTTGGGGCAGCGCCTCAATCCACAAAGTTAGTGCAATTGGCACTCAATAGCGTCCCAGAGGATTGGTAGGTTTTTGTCCAAAGCGTATTGGGCAGAGATAGGCTACTAGACTGGGATAGAATGTGGCCTGATCTATAGCAGGAGGAATTGAGGCGAGCTTTGTTAAAGAGCTCCATCAATGGGAGTAGCAACAGAGGATCAAAGCGGGTGAAGGAGGAGGAGAATGTGGCCCTCGCATCTAAGGGTCCCAATCAGGGGCAGGGGGGGAAAAGTAGAAGAAGAAGGACCGGTTAAAGGTCAGTGCTTTAGGTGTGGTGAGCTTGGTCACTGCAATACCCAATTTCCTCTCAAGAAGAAGGACAAGGAGGAGTAGCAGGACCAATAGGCAACTTCAACAAAGATCGATAGGCTTTCCTCTAGGCTGGAGGAAGACTTCGTTATGTTTGTCAATATACCTCCAGGAGTGAGGTGGGGTGACTTGGTGTTGTAGCCCCTGAGTCCTACAGTTAGGTAGGATCCTTGAGGAGTCCACCTCATGGATCATTACCTGGCTACAGGGACCCACGTATTCAGTAGCAGGATGGATCAGTGACAGTTGATGCAGTCAGATGCCTGAGTGACAGTTGCGGAGACTAGTAGTAGTCAGATGTTGGGGAGCGCAGTGCAAAGTTGCCAGTGATGTAGTTAGCACAGTGCAAAGTCAGCAACAACGTTGATTCTTCAGTGACAGTACAGATGCTAGTGGCAGTTAGAGACTAGGGAGACAGATGCATCATACTGATCACAGTTGATTCAATATGTTGGTTGCAGATGTTGCAGTCACAGCAGCAACAGATGACTCAAAAGGTGGGCTCCTTCTTCAGCCACTCTCCTACTTCCTGGAGGAGTTCAAGGAAAATACCATTATTTCTCATCAGAATATGATCCTTTAGGTTTCTGGACTATGGATCCTATCTCTCTTTCATAATCCTTTTGGTTGATGTCTACTTTTTCTGCAATTTTTGGATCTGTTTTGGAACACCTGGGAACTAGAAGTCCAGAAGCAAAATTCAGTGGAAAGACATTGTGGGACTTTAGAGCTTCTTCTCTGTTTTCTCACGTGGTCATTCCACTTTTAGAATGTACTTACCATTTTTCACTGAAATAGAAGGTACGAATTTTTTCTTGGACAAAAAAATGCACTCTCTTCTTCTTAGCAGTATTATTATTATCTTTCTTGCAACAAATTTATCATTCTTGCCTCATTTATAATCCTGTAGAATGATATTTTGTTGTTGATGTGCTTGATGTGCTTGATTCTAACAACACGGCATCAACTTTAATTTAAAACCTAAAAGCTACAGAGAATATGCAAACAAGCCTTCAACTCACAAGGGAATCCATTATCCAACATCCATATAATCTCTAAACGTCTAAACAGGAAAGAAAACAATAACCAATTCAGAAGCCTAAAAACCCCAATACAAGCACAAGCATTCAGGGTTGACAGTATGTAAGTGAAACAATAACGACCTGCTCAACAAGATCAACGATTTCAAAAATTATATAAATGAAATATAAAGCAGGGAATTATATCAATTGCTTTAAAAGAATTAATAGTCCTTACATAGAAAAGATACATAAAGATGAGAGCAATAGTAGCTCTTTTGCATGGTTTCTTACTATTGTGACATTATTGTGTGGATAAATCAAGAACAAATATTGCCAAATGCATCTACCTGTTGACCTTTAGCAGCGACAGTGAAAGAGGGGAGGGTGACCCCTTGAGTATCTAATTTTTTTAACCGCTCCATTAATCTCTCACGCTCATGACGGACAACATTTTCCATGTCCACACCATTTTCTGTAGAGAAGGATTCTGCATCCGCATTAATAGTGCCATGGTGCTCATTCTAGGAAAACAAGAAATCACATCAGTGTGAAAAAGTACCAAGAGAAAGGAAAATAAACTACCTTTAAAAAGGAAAGCAATAACCAAATAGATGTATGACATTTTACAATCTCGTCAATGGACCCTAGAGCAACAATGTCTAGTTCACACTTCTAATTGACAAGAACACATGCAATTTACTCTTAAAACCAAAGGTTGTTGGGAAGTGAAAGACACGGAAAAGAATATATCAATGAGTTGCAAAATTGCAAATTTCCTCATGTATAAGAAGATTTGTTGACATACATTGTTGGCTTCAGCAAAAGCCATGTTAGATGCAGTACTAGCAGTAACAAATCCTACACCAATTGTCATTGCCAAGACAGGGCCAAAGATACTGGGTAAACAATCTGATGCTGAGCTCTTTGAACCTCTTGATCTGCTTGCATTTGGGAAAAGGATCCCACATAGATGGTGGAACCCTGTAAACAAGGCAAGAAGCTGAATAAGTGATCAAATACAAAGCCATATCAGAAATAAAAGTCTATCTGAAAATGCTACTTCACCTGAAATAAACATATATTAGACATACTTTAAAAACCATAACTTCTAAGTTCTATAGCTAGAAAACGCATTAAACTACTCCCGTGTCTGATAACTGGAAAATGTGACATACATAAGTTGCCAAACGTAAAGCCACTGTCATCACTCAGTGCTAAAATTTGCATAGGAATTTTGGAAGAGAATGCAAAATGAAGACTGAATATATCTAAAAGAACTTCAAAATCAAACTATATCTCAGAATATCAAAAACTTCAAAAAGAATCAAAACAAAAGAGCTTAAACCAACCTCGTATGTCATGGACATATATTATTTCCTGTTGAATAAGGAAGTTTACACCCTTTCATTCTAAAGGTTAAGAAGCTTGCAGATATGATCACAGGCACGATTAGGCTTTGATTCTCTACAAGTGCCTCTAATATTGTTTTTGAAACTGTTATTCATGAGCAATACTATTATCTCTTCATGTCAAGTACGCAGAATCAACTCTCACTGCCTTTCTCAAGGAAAATACATTGTGAAGCTACTTGAAAGATTTGGGATGGTGGACTACAAGTCCGGGACTACTCAGATGGAACTTAACTTCAAGAAGTTATGTGGAAGTGTTGTTGGGCCCGATTTGGGAAATCCTTTTGAGTATCGTCAACTTGTGGGGGGCTTGATGTTCTTGGTGATCTCCCGTACGAACATATGTTTTGCAGTGAACACATTGAGTCAGTTTATGGTCGAGCCTCATCACATACACTGGATTGCTGCCAAGAATCTCTTGAGATATCTCCGGGGCACAATCACCTATGGACTGAGATACACTGCCGGAAATGTAAAGCTCCATGGTTATTCTGATGTTGACTAGGCTAGCAGTGTGGTGGATTGTAAAAGCACATCTAGATGTTGCTTCTCTCTAGGTTCTGCATCGATATCCTGTATGAGCAGAACGCAGAAGTTGGTGCTTTGAGCACCGTTGAGGTTGAATATATTGTTGCTAATATAGTCTCATGTGAAGTTGTTTTATTGAGGAAGCTCTTTAGTGAGCTGTTTGGACATGTGTTGGATACCACCGTGATCTATTGCGACAGCCAAAGTGGGATTCATCTTTCTGAGAATCCCATGTTTTATGACTGCTCCAAGCATATTGATATCAAGTACCACTTTATCCAAGATATGGTACAATGAGGAGCAATAAGGCTCTGTCATATTGGGACTGATGATCGAGTCACAGATATTCTTACGAAGCCCCTAGGGAAGGTCAAATTCTTAACCTTCCGTGAACGACTTGGATTAGTGGATAGACTCTCTTGTGAGGGTCCCGTATGAGATGGATATTGAGCTCTGGGAGCTCTAGGGGGCTTAGGGTACTTCTTGGAACAATGAGTGACCATAGGGTGAGTGGTTCACCTTCCCCTAGTGGTGCGTGATGTACAGGGTGAGTAGTTCACCTTCCCCTGTGATACCCCATGTTGAGATAGAGTGGTTCACCTTCTCCTATGGCATATGAGCAGGATGAGTGGTTCACCTTCTCCTGCAGGTACATCCTACCCATGCAGTCTAGGACTCATGGGAAATACCTCTCATCTGACCAATGAGTAGGGAAATGAGGATAGGGACCATAATACTACCAATGGACGCACCGTGTACTACCATACTCCCTATGCTAGGATGTCTGATATTGATCTGGGATCAATGGAGACTGACTTCGGGTCAGTGGAGAGTAGTATGATACATTCTCAATTATTGGAGACTGACTTCGGGTAGTGGAGAATGGTATGATACATTCTCGATCATTTCTTCTTCATTATTTCTTCATGGTTCAGTAGAGCAAAGCAGCGATGACATGGATGGTGTAGTCTACAGATTGTCAGATGGTTTGGAAGGTGGAGTTCTTCCTAGTTGAGAGGGAGTGTTAAATTTGGCAAATAGGACCAAACTCCGCCTTGGACAGTTCATATGATGCAACTGATATTTTTATTGGATTCCTCTCTCCAAGAGGTGTAGGATTGATCTAAAGATCATCTCATTCTGACATGTACAAATGGAATTATGAATTTATTTGGTTTATGGACAAATTGTCAAGGTCGGCCAACAAACTAATGTAGGCTCAGAAGCCCAACAATCATATCTATTCATCCTCAACGTTTGCATATAAATAGAAGGTGCCTTTGCCTCATTTGGACATCACTCATCTTCTCATACATCTCTCTCTCCTCATCTAATTGGGTACGGATTTCTAGGCTCCTCTCTCTCTCTCCACACGTGCGAAGAAGAAGACAGATTTTCTGTTTCAGTGTTGACATAATTTCAGGGAAGTTTGACCAGCAGCATTGACCTTCTTTGACTGCGATTTTGGTGGGATAATTTCTGTTTGGGCAGGTCGCATTTCTGAGCACAGAAATCAAGGCAATTTGTACTATTTAATCAGTGTTGACTGTAGAAGGGTTTGATTGCAATGTTCACCAAGTTTGACTGAGTTTTTTCGGGACTGTTTTGGGCTGATTCGAATGACTGTTGGAGGCCGAGTTAACTAGGTTTGACCGAGTTGTTTTGGAGGTCAAATTTTGCCATGTTGACTTTCTAGTTAGGGCTTTTTGTGGTTGTTGTTTGTTTGGACAGATTTCACTTTGATTGGGTAAGTGAATATTGCATATTGTACTCTCCCTGTGCTGAACTTTTGAAGAATAATAAGAAGAATTAATCTAAGGGTTTCCCCACATTGGGGTTTGTCCCTGGCTGGTGCCATATCTTGTGTCCTCTTGTCTTGGCTTGTCTTCTATTGTTTTATTTATGTTCTATCTGCATTTACTGTGATGTTAATGTGATTGCTAATCTGGAAAATGATATTGGGCTAATAAGAAAATTGAAATAAATTGCTTGTAAGCATAGAACATACCATTGTTATCTAAAATTAACACTTTCTTTTGGGACAGTTTTGGAATGCACACGCATGCATTTACTATATGTATGAGCATTTTTGTAGAGTAGTGGGGATGCAAGTCAACACTAGCAAGACCAAAATAATGATTGTTTCTAATAAAAGGAAGCAGAGTCAGCATATGTTCTTCTTTTAAGGCAACATTCTTGAAGAAGAAAAAGAATACAAGTACCTCAGGATTGATTTCAACAACAAAATTAATTGGGAGGACTGCAGAAAGAAGATAATTTTAAGAGGGTGGAAAGCATTATATGCTCTTCAAAAGAGATGTAGAGAGGAAGAGTTATGGGATTGGAAAACAATTAAAGTGCTTTTTGGACTCCTAGTTTGTCCAGTGATGCTATATGGGTGTGAATTGTGGGCTAGCAACACCCCCGTCTCAAAATGGAAACAAATCGACAAAATCCAAAAACGCTTGATCATGAGCAAGTTAAAAATAAAAAGTTTGGTACCTTATGAGATAATGTTGAGTGAAACAAGAGCAACTCCAACCGAAGCAATTGCTATGGTGTGGCTCATAAGATATCTGAAAAGAATTGAGCAAATGGAAATAGGTAGATGGCCTAATGTTATCTTCAATGAAGGCATGAGTGAAAGAAAGAAAACATGGATGAAACAAAACTACACATGGATGCAAAAATGGAATATCTACCTCAATGTTTGTCCCACAAATAGCAAGGAGCTAAAGAATTTTGTTATGGAGAAGTTTCGTAAATGGGTATTGGGGAAAAGAGTTTGGCAAAAAGAAGTACTACATTGAGGAATTCAACCTTACGTGTGATCTACAACAAAAAGAGTTCATTGAAGCTAGCATTCCGTGGAGGGCAAAGGTTCTTATTGCTCAATTAAGAACCAACTTGCATCAACTTCAGTGTGAAACAGGGCAGTGGCAAGTGGCAAAAGGCCTGAAGAAGCTTGGTAAGAACGGGTGTATACATTTTGCACGTCTGGTGCAGTGGAGTCGGAAAAACATTTCATTTTAAAATGTGATGCATTCGAAGACATCAGAGAAAATTATGAAAATATGTTAGCATCGGTTTTTTGGCATTGTATTTTCAGTTAAGAAATTGTTGGAAAGTTGGGCCAGTTCATCATCCATTTGAATAAGAAAATGATTGAATTGCAAAAAGCAAAAAGCAGGGAACTAATGGTCCCATAGACTATTTTTAATTTTTTATCTCATGGACATTAAAATATCATTTCTTTTTCAGATTTTCTCTCCCGAAGAAACAAAACTGGACCTCATATTCATTAAAAAATAAATTGACTATACAATATTCGTACGTACTATATTGCCGAACTATCGTGCAACAAAGACCATTAGGACCGAATCTTCCTACTATGCTTGGAATTTTAAGTGATAACTGAAAACCAAACGTAACCATATTCTGGACACAAACATGCCGTTCAAAATTAATTTCCAAAACAAACTTTATCGGATTGGATAGAGAAATGTCCTAATGTCGGAAGTTTCGAGGATATTAATATTAACAAAGAGCATCAAAAACACCGATATGTTTCGGTCTGCAAAATAAAAATCACAAAGGTGACCGAGAAAAATAGGCTGAAGTGCAATTAAGAAGTCCGAATCAGCCATTTCAAGAGATTTAAATTACAGCCTTCTTAGGGCTACGACAAATTTAATTATGCTTTAAAGATCACTTGCGAATAATTGAACCCTAGTTTCAATAGGGAAAACAAAACAACAAAATTTGAGAGGATATGAGAAATCGTACAGCGATCAGAGTGCGGCTCTACTTCAGGCGACGACAAATGGCCGCAACAAGAAGCAGCGTAGGATGCCGTCGTGTGCTTGGTAGGAGCGCGGGAGGGCTCGAGTTCGATTCCCCTTGCGGCATAGCGGATTCGTTGTAAATCCCAGGCCTTCTTCATTTTGGTGTAAAAAAATCCAGATTTTGGCTGCCCGCTATACTTTGCCTAAGATAATTAGATTAGAGGATAGAGGCAGTTTTAAGACATTTATAGCCTTTATAGTCATTAAGCGTCGTTGAAATAGTTCTTAGGTTCCTCGGTGAGAAGGGAATGAACCAGCGTGGTGCTTAATTCCATGCCTTCTTCAATATGCAAAGTGGAAATATGTCTTTGTATCGTGACTGTTGTGACCTTAACTTCAACTTCCTTGGGATTGTGATTTTTGTATGCGCTTTTTTAGTTGGTATGTATTAAGCTCAAGAAATTTTCACTCTCTGTCCATATTGTATCAGACTTTTCGACTCTTGGTTAGTTATAAAATCATTACCGTCCAAAAAAACAAACATTTGCTATGTTTTTTATTTTCACTCTGTCCGTATGTTCCGACTCTGGTTTAGTTATTAAATCATTAAGGTCCAAAAAACAAGCTCTGTTTTTCCTTTTAATAAAAACATGTGCTCTATTTTTCTATAATACAATAATCACTTAAGTTTGTGATTTTAACATGTGCTTTGTTTTTAGTTTAAATAAAAATATGTGTTTTGTTTTGTGCAATAATCAATGAAATTTTGTTTTAATGGATAGTTTTTAAAATAAAATTTGAAAAAATATTTTTTTTATAAAAATGTTTGACTCGGTTTTTAGGGATAAGTTTTGACACATAATTGAGGAACTTGGGTTTCTAAATATTTGAGAGTTGTGCATAGGTTGTATGAAGAGGTGAAAGTTAAAATTAGAACTTCAGTAGGCATTTCTGAAAGTTTTAGAAGCGATACCAAGGTCAAGCAAGGTTGTCCACTGTCTCCTATCTTTTTTGGTTTATATATCGACAAGTTTGAGGAGTGGTTAAATTCGCGAGGGGGTGATGGTATGTATTTGGACAAGTTTGTTATAAGACTTCTTTTGTATGCAGATGACCTTATTCTGATTGCAAAATCGGCTCTTGGTTTGCAAGAACACTTACTATCCCTTGAGCATTTTTGTAGAAGTGTGGGGATGCAAGTCAATATCAAAAAAACAAAAGTAGTGGTTTTCTCTAAGAAAAGAAAACATAACCAGCACAAGTTTTACTTTGAAGGCAACATTCTAGAAGAAGTTGCGTATTACAAATACCTCGGAATTGACTTCAACAAAAATCTAAGCTAGAATGGTTGTAGAAAAAAAAGAACTTTGGGGGGTTGGAAAGCATTTTATGCTTTTCAAAATAGGTGTAGAGAGGCAGAGTTATGGGACTGGAAAACCACTCAAACTCTTTTTGGGCTTTTAGTGATTCCGGTGATTCTCTATGGTTGTGAACTATGGGCCAGCAGTACATCCGACATGCAATGGAGACAAATTGAGAAAATTCAGAAGCATTTGATTACAAACAAATTTAAGATTAAAAGCACAATTCCTTATGTTATCTTGTTAAGTGAAATAGGGACTGCTCCTATTGAAGCAATTGCTATGGTGCAAGTCATAAGGTATTTAAAAAAAATTGAGCAAATGGAAGAGGGTAGATGGCTTAAGGTTGTCTTTCATGATAGATTATGCAAGAGCAAAAAAAATTGGATGTAGCAAAATAACAAATGGCTTAGTAAATGGGGTATTTGCTTGAACGCGTATCCCATAAACAGCAAAGAGATAAAAGCTTTTGTTATGGAAAAGTTCCACCAGCATACTTTGGATAGGAGCTAGGAAGAAAGAAAATGCACCATATTGAAGTGTTTAATTCCACTCATAATCATCAACCAAAAGCATACATAAAGGCCAATATCTCTTGGAGAGCCAAAATTCTTACTGCTAAGTTAAGGACTAATTCTCATCAACTCCGTTGTGAAACAGGGCGTTGGAAAAGGTCAAAGGAAGTGTGGGAGGAAAGAGTATGCATTTTTTGTTCTTCCAGGAAAGTGGAAACAGAAAAACATTTTATTTTAGAATGTGAGGCCTTCAAAGACAACAGGGAAAGTTATGCAAATATGCTAGTAGCTAGCTCTTGGGATAATCTATTTAGCGAGGGGTTTGTCAAGAAGCTGGGAGCATTTATTTTGAAGCTTCACATAAAAATGGTCGATTATTTCAAGCAGATGAAGAAGCAATCTGTCCCATAAGCTATCTTTAGCCTCATGGACGTTAAAATGATTTCTTTCTTTCTATATAAGGTAAATCTTTATATTGTTTAATATTTTATATGGTGCCTAATTCCATGCATATGCAAAGTGAAGATACCATAACATATATATAATTTTTTATATTTTTAAATATTTTATATGGTGCTTAATTTTATGCTTGGTTTATATGTAAAGTGAAAGATATGATTGTGATTTTAACTCTTTTAGGATTGTGATTTTAACATGTTGGTATAATCGGATGTTTTTCCCTTTACTTGTTTCAAATTCCATTTCTTTAGGATTATGATTTTAACAAAGCACATCCCTTTTCTTGTTTCAAATTCCATTTCTTTAGGATTATGATTTTAACATGTGCTTTGTTTTTTATTCACGGGAGGACTCAGTGGTTAATATAATGGGATGTTGTCCCTCTACTCAGTGTCAAATTCCACTTGGGATATCTTTGGCCCGTTGTGATAAGGCTCTAGAAGTAGCATCCCTCGCCTTTGTGGAGTTAAGTCATAAATTACTAGTATATGTGGCTTATGGGCTATTGGATATACTCTTAGCGTTATAGTGGTTGCCTCATAAATTCATGGTATATGTGGTTTATTGTCTATTTTTGTTGGATATACTCTTGGTATTATAGTTGTAGTCGTTAGGTTTAATCTTGGGTCTCACCCAGATTACTCCAACAAGTTACCAATTCACCATAATTCAAAAAAAAAACATGTTCTTTGCTTTTGTTTAATGCAATAATCGCTCCATGTTTATTTTAATACATAGTTTAAAAAATTAAAAACAAATAAATAAACAAACATTTTTATATATAATTAGTAAATCTTTATATATTTTTATAGTTTAGTTTAATATAAAAGAGATGTGGAATTTTCACATTTAATATAAATGACATATGCTAACCGGCCTATATCCACCTTATCTATCAAGCTAAGAGGGATCAAATCTCTCTTCACTTTTAAAAGAGGTGTATATATATATATATATATATATATATATATATAAAGTTATTAATTTTAATTGTTAAAAATTAAATTTGTAAATTAATCAAATTAATTATTGTCTTAAATTTAATTACACCAGTTATTAATAACTGAAATAGCCTTTTCATCTAAATCTAGCAATACACTTTTGAATGCATAAATGGATTGTTGGAAAATCAAAGTAATTATATTAGGGTTTGATTATCCTTTCTTGATAATTACTTGTGATTATGTTGGCTTCTTTTACTTCTTTATTATCTTGTCTTTCATCAAGCAATTACCATATTACGTGTGTATGAAGATCACAAAACAAGACACGAGATATAGGCACATGTCAAGGCAAAACCCCCCTCGAGGGGAAAACCCAATCAAGATAATTCTTCCTTTCAATAGTATTCTTTGAGACTCTTCACCCTAGACCAAGACCAGACTTTCACTCCACACCAAGTCAACCTCCCAAATCTTCGACCCCTTCTAGCAACTTCGACTAGGCAGCAACTTCCGGCAACAATGAAACTTAGGAGACTTCGATCTCCCAATCCAAACCATGAAATAGAGAGAGAGAGAGAGGCACCAAAATTTCAATTTTTCCTTTCTCCTTTTACTTCCCCAAACTCGCATTCACTTCGGCTTCCCGGCAATGGACTTCACACTCTTTCCCAGTTACAAGAGAACTTCACACTTTCTCCCAACTACAAGAGATTTCGAACTTGTGTGAGAGAATGATGCTCCAAATGAATTCGATGAGCTTCCTTTTATAGGCTTCATGTGGGGTTGAATAGGGTCCTTATGCCGACTTGATCTTCTTCTAGGCCGACATGGTGTGGAGGTTACATAATTCATATTTGACTCAATACTTAACCTTTTTACATTATTCAAAAGCCAAAGAAGGGTCTCTTTAAACGTACAATGACTCTATAGACTCATAATAAATCCTAGAAGTCCTCAATGGGGACTTTGACCTAAAACATGGTGACCAGCTTTAATAAGTCACAATAATAATAATAATATTTTTTTTTCTTTATTCTTTTGGCAAGTACATTACATGATGACTCAAGTACATTATTGAAGATCGAACATAGTTACATTTTCCAACACTCCCTCTTAACTAGGGAGGTATTTATAATGTACAAATACAATGGAAGATCTCAAACTATATGAAACATGAAGAACTTTAGGCACTATAATGCGATGGACTAGATTCCTGACCAAGGCAATCTATCCAAACAACCACTCAACAGTTTAGGCACCACAATGCCATGGACTAGATTATTGACCAAAGAAATCTGTCTAGGTGGGACTAAGATGGACTCAAGCTTTCAGCCCCTTTAGGTGCCCTCAGGCTTACTTGCTAACCATCAACCCAAAAATCCAGGTGTGAATCCAAAATAGAGCTCAATAACCAACACCACATTTCCAACTTCAGAACCTAGACATCAACACAAAGTGTCAGCCAGATGTCTTCCCAAGCAATGCTTCACTCACAAAGCCTCAACACCCCTTAATCTAGCAAATCAAGGATAACAAATCTCTCCCAATCAAACTGATTGGTAACTAGCATGCTATTAACACCTCCGATAGATTTCACCTGTACAAACACAACCCCAATCAATAATACTTTTATATGTACATAATCAAATACAAACCTCTGAGGTCTTCCAAACAACTTGATGTTGCTTCTCAACTTTTCGTAATAGGATTATCAATTGAATCTTTGATAGAAGATTCCTCAATCACACATTTTTCTCCCTACTTCATATGCAACAACATATTTTTCAATCAGATCCTGCTTTCCTTCTTTCAGGAGCACCTTAAAATGCATTCTCCAATTTTCTTCTCCTACGCATGGCCTTCACTAAAACTTATGATTGTTAGTCTGGTCTAGTGCATGACACATGAAGCAGAGAATCATATATGTCACTCCCTCTTAAACAGAGATGATCTAATCATTCCTATACAAGGTATATTCTCAACCATCCTCTTATCCTAAGGAGATTCCTTCCATTCAAGCTCCCTCTTAACTTAGGGATATTTCATCCAGACTCCCTCTTAACATAGGGAGTTATACTTCTTCTTTTCGTCATCAAAGAATATTTTGTGGCTTCCAACCATTTCATCAGAGTTACTATCATCCTCATCATGCTTATCAACAAGCATCTTCACCAAATTGAAGATTGTGTACCTACACAACTTAGATAGCAAGTACAACCAAATCTATAAAAGCATGAAGTTAGCCATATCAGAATCACAGAAGCCTTTCAATTTTATACATATCAGATATCCATACTTAATTATACACAAGAGACATATACTCTTCAACATCTTGCTAGGGAATTTTTCATAAACCCTAGACTACTTCATAACACTTTTCATTCCATCTAAGGTTTCAATGTTTCTTCCAAAGGTATGACATACCTTACTTCAACATATAGAAAACTCTAGAAAATAGTTCACACAAATATAGATCTACAAGGCATCTAACAACCTTTCAAAATTCATATGTTAGAATTCTCACTAGGGATTCATACAAATCCTAGATTTCATATAAAAGAATCAGTCAAAGTCAATCACAGCTTAATCATTAACCTGACCAACTTCCACTAGGGTTAGTTGCAAACCCTAGTTTTCTGATCAATCATAAAATCCATTCAAAACTCAAATTTCAACAATCTTTCACAAATCTCAAAATTTATCATATTATCAACATCCATCAGAGATTTCTACTTCGACTAAGGTTCAACTTCAAAACCCTAGAATTCCATTTTCACAATTTCAACAATCACACATAGATCTCATATTGTTACATTTCACACTAGACAATGTTACTACTAGGATTTAACTACAAAACCCTAGATTTTCATTTTTAACAATCATTTAATAGATTTCATATTGTTATATCACACACACTAGACAATTTAACTTCACTAGGGTTTAGATATAAAGCCCTAGATTTCCAAATATCATCATCCTAAAATCTCAGACAAGGATCTTAATTATGACCATCAATAACTAGGTAAACACATATATCCAGGACTTCATAATCATTCATAAGCATATCATATGTCCAACAACATTAATACATCTGACCTAGACCAAGCTAGGGTTTCAATCAAAAGGACATATCTATATATGCCTAGATTTCATCATCATGCAAATACATTCCATATCATGTGCTAGTCAAACCCAACTTCACAAAAATATCAAGTAAGAGTCAAACTAGATAGACTAAGGTTTGATCATACAAACAAACACATACCAAGGAAATCATTTCTAAGACAATATACGGGTCTTGCTCATACATTCCACCAAACCCCAATGGGCTAGGGCTTCAATGTAGAAACACAACAAACCCAACATTACCAAAACTTCAAAGGTTCAGGATTTTAGACCTTATCATTCAACCTTAACAAGTTAGGTTTTCCCGATTATACCAAAATCTCAAACATGACATCATCAAACTTCAAATAACATTTCACAATATCCCTAAGCAGTTTAGGGTTTCAGACATTCATATTAGCATACCCTTCGGTTAGGGTTTTCCCGGACCTGTTTATGATTCTACAAAATCAGTTTAGAATATGAGAGGGGGGTGGGTAGATTTATCAAGAGATGAATCACCCAAAAACAAGAATCATTGTGATTCAATATAGCTAGACATAACAATGTTAGTAATAGACTGTCAAATGAATAATCCTTTCAATATAAAGAAATCAATGTATTTAAAGCATATGTTTGTTCCTTGACCTACCTTGTCCTTAGAGGTTCTCCTTCATACTTCTTGAGAATATATCCAATGTCTTACGGAACATGAATATATGTTGGACTTGCAAAGATTCTAAGGTGATCCACACTCAACTTCTTTCCTGTGAATACTTCTGCAGGTGTTGTATTATCTAGACTCTTATAAGGACTCCCATTTTGAATGTATACGATTGTCAGCATTGCTTCTTCCCATAAGAACTTTGGCAGATCTTGATCAAGGAGCATAGTTCGAATGCCTTCTTCAATTGACCTACTCTTCCTTTCGGCCAATCCATTTTGTTTGGGATAATAGGGAACATTGAGCTCCCTCTTAATATCAATTTCCTTACAATATGCAATTAATTCCTTAGAAGTGTATTTCCCACCATTATCAGACCTCAAAGGTTAGGGTTTCCACTTCAACTCTAAACTTCTTGAACTTATCAAATACTCCAACTTTGTCTTGAGGAGGTAGAGCCATATCTTTCTAGAATGGTCATCAACGAGTGTTACATAGTAGAGATGAATTTCAAGTGATTTGTCATACATGGCCCCACACACATCGAAATGGATGAGGTCTAATATCTCTTTAGAACTAGTTTAAATACTAGAGTCTTTTTCACAATCCAATACCTTTCCATCAACAAAAATAATTCTTTTTGTTTTGTCTTCTAAATGATAAAAAGCAAATTCTTTTTCAAACCTAGAACATACAGAATGTAGTTTCGATTCATTATCCAACTTCAACAATGTTAATCCCAGGCCTCTAACAACATAATCATCAGTAAGAGAACTTGTAAAAGTAGCCAAGAATCCTTTACCCTTGACCTTGTTGAACAAGTAGTAGATGACCTTCTTGATCTAGCTTCCAGCAGTGTTGAAACCCATTCTTATGTAGTTCATCATAGAGGGAGAATCCATGCCAGCAAAGTGATCTTCAACTCTTCCTGACCTTAGCTCTGATACCATGTTGGAAAATCAAAGTAATTATATTAGGGTTTGATTCTCCTTTCTTGATAATTACTTGTGAGTGTGTTCGATTCTTTTTCTTCTTTATTATATTATGTTTCATCAAGCAATTATCATATTATGTGTGTATGAAGATCAAAAAATAAGAGACACGAGATATAGGCACATGCAAGGGAAAAACCCCCCTCGAGGGGAAAACCCAGTCAAGATAATTCTTCCTTTCAATAGTATTATTTGAGACTCTTCACTAGAGACCAAGGCCAAACTTTCCCTCCACACCAAGTCAGCCTCCCAGATCTTTGACCCCACTTCGACTAAGCAACAGCTTCCGAAAATAGCAAAACTTAGGAGACTTCGATCTCCCAATCTAGACCATGGAATAGAGACAGAGAGAGGCACCAATTTTAATTTTGCCTTTCTCCTTAGACTTCCCCAAACTCGCATTCACTTTGGTTTCCTGGCAACAGATTTCACACTTTTTCCCAGCTACAAGAGATTTCGAACTTGTGTTAGAGAATGATGCTCCAAATGAATTCGATGAGCTTCCTTTTATAGGCTTCAAGTGGGATTGAATAGGTTCCTTAGGCCGACTTGATCTTCTTCTAGGCTTACATGGTGTGGAGGTTACATAATTCATATTTGACTCAATAATAATCTTTTTACATGATTCAAAACCCCAAGAATGATCTCTTTAAATGTACAATGACTCTATAGACTCAAAATAAATCCTAGAAGTCCTCAATGGGGGCTTTGACCTAAAACATGGTGACCCAAGCATGAAACCCATGCTTTAATAAGTCATAATAATAATAATAATAATAAATTTCTTTATTCTTTTGCAATGTACATTACATGATGACTCAAGTACATTATTGAAGACCGAACGTAGTTACATTTTCCAACATGGATTAGGTACTTGATCTTTGCAAATTAAACAACTTAAACATATACTTATTGTTAAAGTGTTTAATACTTCTCTCATATACAAATATTTGCATTTATCAAATCATTAATATCTATAGCAGTATTTTATATTAATTATTTTAATGGATCAAGCAAATAATTTGTATAATTAAATATTATATAAATATCACTTGAATTTTTAACTTACTAAACCATTCATTTTTATTCATTGTATTTGATTGTGTTAAAGTAGTTTTAGAGAAAAGTGTTATCGCCCATGGTTTGGTTATAGTAAATGGTTTTGTACTTTATAGTTATTCAATCTATTAGTTTTTACCCATGGTTTTGTGCCGTAGGGTTACCCCCACTTACACCCACAGTATGCATATAAATGCATCCACTCATTAGTCCCAGGTATTTAACTCTCAAAGGAGTCAGATCATCAACCACAAATGGTTAAGGCCCTCTTTTATCAGTTCCTTTATATCGGAACTCAATCACCCCGCTTAGACCTCCTATAGGGACTATTTACCTCCTCATAACCTTCATTATCCCTTTTATTACTTATATATGTAACCTTCCTTCTTTAAACATTGGCTACACATATAATTAACCCACAAAACCTTTTATCGGTGCTATTTTCCTTATAAAACCATTTACAAAGGAAAACATATGCAAACACACCTTTTTCCTCCTCAGTACGGCCTCTGCACAGATACTAATGCCACCTTTATCGCAATCGGGTATCGCTCCTCTGTGGCAAACCATATATCTATATATATATAAATATATATTATATTTCTCATCATCATCATCATCATCATCATCACTCCTTCCCGTCCGATATGCGACAATCGAAATGATAATATATGTTTTAGCCTTAAAAGGCTCGGGAACACATATGTCGCAAATACATGGAAATACGTTGAAATCCCGCTCCGAACACATATAGCGAATTTAAAATTCTATGCACCCACATATATAATTATCGTCGGGTCCGCTCTCACTTCAAACCTTTTCCAAAGCGCTCCACCGATCTCCGAAACCTTCGACCTCCGATCGGCGCCTAATCATTGTCGGCGTATCGGCATATCACTATATCCATTAGCCCTTAACTCCTCCGATTGAGATTTGTGATCACATCTTGACCGTCGATCCGGTCCGCGATCCAACCGTTGAGATTAAATCGCGCAATCGCATTTCGCAAAACCTCAAGCCCAGGCGTTGTCCGCTCTAAGGTGCCGATCCGATATCCTTATGGACCCGATATGGATATAGACCACTCTTTATAACATTTCAAGTCCGGATTTCAAATCTGACTGTGTTTTGCGCCGATTCCTAGTGTAAGTTGGAATTTTCACTTGCGGGACTTAAACTGTGTAAAAACTCCACCAATGCGATATTTCACTTTTCTCCTCAGCGACATCATCTGAACCATTGATCTTCTAGATCAAATGGCTGTTGTGCACTAACACTTTTACTCCTTCGCTCTTCTGCTTCACTTAAGTTTTACACCATTTCTTCAGTGCTTCTGTGGCTTTGGTTTTCTTGAAAGGTTCCAGCCTTCTGCTATTTCGCTGCTCAAATTCTCTCAGCTTAACTCCTCAGTGAATTCTTACTTCACTACCTCTCCAGAGCTTCACTCTGTTTCCTTAATTGGATTCAATGACCCATTTATGATCCCTCTGAATCATTCTGCTCTTCTGCACATTCCTCTGAACTCTGTCTGCAAACCTGTTACAGACCCTACGAATTCACAAGTAATTCATTCATGAAATACTCGTTCCACACGCTGACAGAGTCAGGAATAAATATCTATATATATAAATATAAACACACGATTACATTCGAGACTCTGTGTCTCGCACGGGCCTGGTTCTCAACTATTCGTGGCCTCTCTCTACTTTGCCCGTAGGCTTACATTTATCCCAGAAAGGTTTGTTGAATTAATCCTAGTTCGACTCCTAAATCTACTGAAGTGAATCCTAAATTTTCTATGTCCACTTCTACTTCAATTAATTCCTAACACTCTCTCTTTAGTTCCTCGAATCACTCCTTGAATCATGAATTGATTTAAGAGTTATAATTGATTTTGAACTCTTTTGTCACTACTACCCACTCATGTCCTCCTTATTCGAGAGCATTTACAAGATATCTCACACATCTAATTTAATTCCTATTTTAATCACTCAAAATCCTAATATTACATTAATTTATCACTTAGGAATCCAACTTCCTAAAAATATATGACCCACTATGTCTACTTAATTACAATGATTTTCTCTTGGGTTGAATGCTCCTGCATCAGACTCCCAAAGTAGAAAATATTCATGATCTCCTGATTATGTGTCTTCTGATCTTTGTCTTCCTGGATCCCATACTTTTTTTTGTAGTTGCCCAAATGTCTTGTTCCTTTGCTGTTGCTGCACTTCTATTGTCTTTTGCTCCATCTTCTTCTTCTTGTCAATTAGGTTCAAACTCTGATTAATCATGCTTCCTGTTGCTACCATTTTCCTCCATTTCGACTGCTTCATCATCAATTGCCACATTTATTTAATTTCCTTTTCCAGCACATCTTTGGGTTGGTCCATGCTCTGCCATTTACTTCTGCCTCTTCCTCTTTGCTTCAGGTTGTTGCTACTGTCCACTAATTCTTTAAACTGTTGTTGGTTACTTTCACTTTATAGCTGCTGGTTTACTTTTTCTTCTTCTTTTGTTCTGCTTGCTCCAGCTTTTGCTTTGCTTACTGCCTCCCTTTCATCCTTACCCTCTTGCACTGAATCATGATTTTCTAGCATTCTCTCTAGCAATTTAGAATTTTTGTTCCATGGATTAAATACTTCCACAAAACCTTCTTCTTTCATCTTTATTTGGCTGTTCATCTGTGCCAAATTTCCTTCAGCATCTACAACAAAACCTGCACTCACAAAACACTTGTTAAAATTAAAAACATAAGGCTTCTGTGCCTTATCTTCCTCTAGCAACAATTCAGTTTACTGCTCTGTTTCTTTCTCCTCTATTAGCAGATCAGTGTGCTGATTTGAATTCTTAAAAGAATTCATGAGAATGTCCGCTAGTCTCTCCTCCACATCATCTGCTCTAATAATTTCTTCCTTCTCTTGTTCACTGTAGTGAACTTCTTCTTCTGCAATCACACTGTTATACTCTGAATTTTCCAGTAAATATTCCAGCAATGCAATTTCTTTGTGACACTTCACAAGTGTTTCATCATCGCTTATGTTTCCTACATTTATACACAAATTATTAGTTTGGACATCATAAGGTTCAATAGTCTCAATTGTTGCTTCACATATCAGCTCTTCAGACTGAACTTCATCTTCTTCTTCCTCAAGAACTTGTTCCTGTGTTGTCACAGTTTCAAATATCAAGGCATTATTAAGTTCTTTCTGCTGCAATAAATCACTGCTTCTCTATTTAAGAGATATTCTTCATCCTCCTTTACTTCAAAGTTTTTATCTCCTGAAAGATACTTCTCCACACTTCTGACAGGTTCAAAAGATTGCTCATCCTCTGCAAAACACTCCTGTATTAGTATTATTTCTCCCTTTGCTAAGTCTTTTGCATAGACTTCTTCCTTCTTAGCACATTTCAGTAGATTTCCTTCTTTCTTACTGACTGTCTCAGCAGCTTCCATGGTTATTTCCACTGTGCCTATCATCATGGTGAATTGATGATCCTTTACTATGTTTTCAGCTAACATAGTCTCTTCTTCAAGTTTGTATTTAGTCTCTTGTTGTTTATCTTCCCCAAGAGCTATTCTTGTCTCACCACCTGCATTAACATTCTCCTGCATTTGTTTTGCATCCATAGACAAACTATCAGTCTTAAAAACATAAGACCTTATGGTCCCACTTGATGTTTCAACCATCATGTCTCCTTGCTATTCTAAATCCTTCATATGATTCAGAAATTATTCGATGGTATCTTCTTCAATCTCCTCAAGCCCTTCACTTGGTTGCTTGATATTTTCCCCCAAATGTATATGAGACCTATCTATCTCATCTTCTTCCAGAACAGAATTTAGATTCTGCTTGTCTTCTTCCTCCTTTATGACAATATCAACAAATTGTCCTTCTTTACATGTTTCACCTGCAAACATACACAAATTGTCAGATTTAAAACCATGTGACCCTTTAGCCTCACTTGAAGTTTCAGTCTTCAAGTCTTCATCTTCACTCTCTCCAAGAATTTCTCCTTGTTCTGGTTCACAAATGGACTCTTCCATTTTCATTTCCAACTCAGCTTCCTTGAGTTTTTCCCTCAGCCACTTTACTTGCTTTTGTTGTAGCCTTCTCTGCATCTCATGGCATTCCACTGGCTTCTTCCTTAATACCCAACCTTGTCTTTGGATTTCCTCAAGTATTCTCCTTAATGCATTGAGTTGTTCTTTTAACTCTATAATCTCCTTGTCAATTTCCTCTTGACTCATCCTCTTGCCATTTGCCTTGGCATCCTCTTTCTTCATCTTTCTTCTGTTGTGGTATTCCTCAGAACCTCTACTATGAATATCAGTAGCCATCTTCTTCTCTTCTCTCTTCATGAGCTCCTCACTCACTCACTATGAGTTGCATTAAAGCCTCTACAAAAACAAGTCCTCCTTGTTGCAACTTACCTCACCAAGCTTTCCTCTGTACTTGGTCTTCTGGCAAGCCCTTGGTTCTCTATCTTTGAAACCTCTTTTGAGCACTTCTCTCTGCTCCTTCTAGGCTTCAACTCATCTGCACTTCTCAAGAACAAAACTGTCCTCTTGTATTTCAATCACAATGAGATACTTGGTTCTAACCACCTCTTCTTTCACTTAGAAAGTCTTACTAGCTTCCTTCATTACCTTGGTAATTCTACCCACATCCTTTGTGGAATTACCTTTGTGAGCTGCAACAATACCTATGCAGTAACAAGTCTCCTTCTTCTACATATGCCTCACTAAGCTTCTCTCCTTTGAGCTCAGTCTTTTAGCATCTCTCTAGTTCTTTCCTTTGGAACCAATTGAGCACTCCTTGCTCTAGATTGTTGCAACCTTCACACCTTCTTATGCTATTATCTGTGCATCAATGTACAAACACACATTCTCAAATCAAAACAGAATATATCACCTCACCTTCAAGATCTCATCATGATCCTGTTTCACCATTCCATCTGTACCTTGAATGGATTGTCCTCTGTCTCTTGCATCTGCAAGTTCTGCTACACATCCCCTCTGTATGCTTACTGTCTATCAGATTAGAATCTAATCCTTCCACTTGCCTGCATAAACACCTTAATACAAAACTCCGTTCTCAATTCTTTCAAAGAAATGTTCACACAGAGCTTCTTTATTTGGCTTTGATACCAGTAATGACATAGGACTACCCCCGCTTACACCCACAGTATGCATAGAAATGCATCCACTCATTAGTCCCAGGTATTTAACTCCCAAAGGAGTCAAATCATCAACCGCAAATAGTTAAGACCCTCTTTTATCAGTTCCTTTATATCGGAACTCAATCACCCCGCTTAGACCTCCTATCGGGACTATTTACCTCCTCATAACCTTCATTATCCCTTTTATTACTTATATATGTAACCTTCCCTCTTTAAACATTGGCTACACATATATTTAACCCACAAAATCTTTTATCCACGCTATTTTCCTTATAAAACCATTTATAAAGGAAAACATACGCAAACACACCTTTTTCCTCCTCGGTACGGCCTCTGCACAGATATCGATGCCACCTTTATCGCAATAGAGTATCGCTTCTTTCTGGCGCACCACATATATATATCATCACTCCCCCTTCGATATGAAACTATTGGAACGATAATATATGTTTTAGCCTTAAAAGGCTCGACACCACATCTATTGCAAATACATGTAAATACGTTGAAATCCCGCTCTAAACACATATAACGGATTTCAAATTCTATGCACCTGCATATATAATTATCGTCAGGTCCGGCTCTCACTTCAAACCTTTTCCGAAGCGCTCCGCTGATCTCCGAAATCTCCGACCTCCGATTGCCAATCGACGCTCTATCGTTGTCGTCGTATTAGCATATCGCTATATCCACTAGCCCTTAACTCCTCCAATTGCGACTTGCGATCACATCTTGACCATCGATCTAGCCCGTGATCTGACGGTTGAGATTAAATCGTGCGATCGCATTTTGCAAAACCTCAAGGCCAGGCACTATCTGCTCTAAGGTGCATATCCGATTTCCTTACGGACTTGATATGGATATAGACCACTCTTTATAGCATTTCAAGTCTGGATTTCAAATCCGGCCATGTTTTGTACCGATTCTTAGTGTAAGTTGGAATTTTCACTTATGGGACTTAAACTGTGTAATAAACTTCGCCGATGTGATATTTCGCTTTTCTCCTTAGCGACATCATCTGAATCGTTGATCTTCCAGATCAAACGGCTATTGTGCACTGACACTTTTACTCCTTTGCTCTTTCACTTCACTTAAGTTTTACACCGTTTCTTCAATTCTTCTGTGGCTTTGGTTTTCTTCAAAGGTTTCGGCCTTCTGCTATTTCGCTGCTCAACTTCTCCGAGCTTAACTCCTCAGTGAATTATTACTTCGCTACCTCTCCAGAGCTTCACTCTGTTTCCTTAATTGGATTCAATGACCCATTTATGATCCCTCTGAATCATTCTGCTCTTCTGCGCGTTCCTTTGAACTCTGTCTGCAAACCTGTTACAGAACCTACGAATTCACAAGTAATTCATTCATGAAATACTCGTTCCACACGCTGACACATTCAGGAATAAATCTCTCTATATATAAATATAAACACATGATTACATTCGAGACTCTGTGTCTTGCACAGGCTTGGTCCTCAACTATTCGTGGCCTCTCTCTACTTTGCCCCTAGGCTTACATTTATCCTAGAAATGTTCGTTGAATTAATCCTGGTTAGACTCCTAAATCTATTGAACTGACTCTTAAATCTTCTATGTCCACTTCTACTTCAATTAATTCCTAAGTACTTTCTCTTTAGTTCCTCGAATCACTTCTCAAATCATGAACTGATTTAAGAGTTATAATTGATTTTGAACTCTTTTGTCATTACTACCCACTAATGTCCTCTTTATTCGAGAGCATTTACAAGATATCTCACACATCTAATTTAATTCCTATTTTAATCACTCAAAAGCCTAATATTACATTAATTTATCACTTAGGAATCCAACTTCCTAAAAATATATGACCCCGTTATCTACTTATATAATGATTTTCTCTTGGGTTGAATGCTTATGCATCATTTTGTACTTTATATTTATTCAATTTATTAATTTTTGTTTTCAAAATGCAAACTTCTGTGATTCATAATGTTGTTAGAGAATACTTCGGGTAAATCCCATTTCAATTTTTATTGCTGAAGCGTTTTGAACCACTATATGTGGTTCATCATCAGGGCTTGGATGAAAGTATTGATCCAACCAATAATTATATACTGTAGAGATGCAAAACGAAAAAGAAATGAAGGTTGAAGAAATTAATAAATTGAAAAATATGAAGGTTATATAATTAATAAAATAAGCATTATAAACGTTAAAAAATTATTATAAAAATAAATTATTAAATCTAGTCAAAAAAAAAAAAAAGTTTTATAATAATATGTTATAATTATTTTGATATAATTTCAAAATTATTATTTTGATTTGAAATTATTACTATGATTTAGTTTAATAATACTTTGACTTAATATTATTAACTTTGATATAATAACGATAATAATATTACTTTAACTAATCATATTACTTTTATATATATATATAATATATATATAATATATATATATATATTAATATATATATATATATATATATTATATATATATATATATATATATATAAAATTAATATAATAATAATAGGAATAAATTAATTATAAATAAGGAAATTAAAATATGATAAGAGATCAAGGGAACAATGAAAATGACAAAAAAGAAGTAAAGAAAAAGAAAAACAATCAAGAATTAACCTAAAAAAAGGGAGAACAACACTAAGAAAGAAAGGTGAAGGGGAAGGGCACAAACTTAGGAAAAAAGAGACGGGACCCAACAAGTGTTAATCTTCTACCCATCATCCCTATTTAGCGTGATAGACCTCTTTTCATTTTCGATAACTTCCCTAAACTTATGGTGATGGAAGTGGCAAATCCTTGCAATGACACGAGAATCTTCTAGACAAATGTGGTGTTTAGTTTTTCCAGCATGTTTTGCCAAAGCTGAAGAACGAGTCCTACAATGTCTGATATCAGTTGCATGCTCACAAATTCTTTGATTTATAGAGCGACATGTTTCTCCAATGTAGGGGGGCCACAAGAACATGAGATTAAATAAACACCTTTCATGTCTTTTGAATCCAATGGGCCTTTGACAGATCTAAGGGAGCTACAAATAGTATTCAGGGGTCTAAAAGTATAATATATCTTGTTCTTCCTTAAAATTCGAGCAATCTTGTCGGTGGTACCTTGGATAAAGGGAAGTTGAACATTGGTAACAAATTCTCTTTGATCTTTTCTTAATTTAGGACCTTTGCTAGCCTTCAAGAAAGCCATGATACCTTGGGACCAACGATAACCATTATTTTGAAAAACTTTAAGGAGATGGGTTTTCTCATCAACCAAGTGATCTTCATCTAAGACCCTAAGAGCACAAGTGGCCAAAGTGTTGAGAATACCAACCTTTTGAGCCAGAAAATGATGGGAGCTAGCATGAAGGTATTGCTTTGTGTGGGTTTTCTTCCGAAAGACTTCGTGCGAGAAAGAGCCATCATTTTTCTTGGAGATGAGAATGTCAAGGAAAGGAAGGCTACCATTAATTTTCGTCTCCATGGTGAACTTAATGGAGCTCAAAGATTATTAAGATGTTGAAGGAATAAATCTAACCTCTCACGACCATAAGGCAAATTGATGAATGTATAATCCATGAACCTTTTCTAAAGCTTAGGCTTGAATGGAGCAAAATCCAAGGTTTTGGATTCAAAATCTTCCATGAAAAGGTAGGCAACAACTAGGGAGAGTGAGGAACCCATGGAACCACCCCATGTTTGTTCATAGTAGTCATCTTCAAAGCTATAAAAGGTAGAGGTGAGGCATATCTCTACTGATTTAGTAGTATTTGGATCGGTGACACGCTTGATTACTTCAACCACTTCATTGATAGGGATATTAGTGTAGATTGAAACAACATCAATGTTGGCAAGGAAGTCCTATGGTTCAAACTTTAAACTTTTTAATTCATTAACAAACGAGGAGGAATCCTTGACAAAATATTCAAACCGACCAACTAAAGTCTTAAGTTTCCAAGCTAAATATTTAGCTAGGAGATAAGTTGGCCCGCCAATAGTGTTGATAATGGCTTTGAGGGGGACCCCCTCTTTATGGATTTTTGGAAGACCATAAATCCTATGAGTGAGAGGGTTGCTTTTGTTGAAGAAAGTGTAACTAGGTTCGACTTCATAGTGACATGTGATTATCACTGATGTAAATGATATAATAAATAAAACAAAAATGATTTTTTGTATGCCTTGCTACATGGGTTTCATGAGCAAGAGGTTTATTTATTAATGGCTCCCATTAAGAACCTTAGGATTTATTAGTAAGTCAAAGAGTCAATGTCATGTATGAAGATATTTTGTTGAGCCTATGTTCGATGTATACAAGTCTATAGAAATGTCTAACAACCCTCTAAAGACAAACACAATCCCTCTTGAAGAAGTTAGCCAACAAATCGAATTAAATACACTCGTGTCGACTTGCATAAGAGGACACATCTCTCCACACTGTCATGTCGACTCAATATGTGGGTCGAACTACTATAAATACCCACCTAGGGTCTTTGCAAATGGACAAGCTACAGAGCTCGGATTCTCTTCAATCTTCAGATGGATACAAGGTCTGAGATCCGCATTATAGGAGTATAGATCTCGGATCACTGTCTTGACAGACTAAATGCAGTCATTCTCAGTGATCTCTCTATAATACACTCTCAACATACTATCTAGCCACAATTATAGCCTTGACATAATTATGATGAAGAGGATCTCTATGATCCCACAGTAGCACACTTAGTCTCGACATATATGTGATGAACATATCTCACAATGACACGCTTTAGCTTGGCATACAATCTGGACGCAGTCATGAGTTTGATGAAGACATAGTTACAAAGTCTTAGTCAGGAAAAGGATATTAGTGCAGCTCTCATATACATATACATATCTCAATATTATGGTGATGATCTCAGTGAAGGTGTAGAGATAATCTCAGTGAATGTACAATGATGGTCCTAGTGAAGGTGCATAGATAATCTCAATGAATGTATAGTGATGATCTCAGTGAATGCACAGTGATGATCTTGGTGAATGTACAATAATGATTTCGGTGATGGTGCAACTATGATGACCTTAGCGGTGCAATAATAATGACCTTGGTGTAGCAGCAGTCATGATGATCATCACAATAGTGACAAAGAAGAGGGTTGGTGTATTGGTCTTGGAGTGGCTTAGTAGGTCAAGGGTCATGGTCTTGGTATTCGTCAATTGGAATCTCTATAAGAATAATTTTGTGTGGGTTTTCCTCTCAAAGAGTGAGAGGTTTTGGCCCTGACAGAAAGCCAACATATTGTGTTCTTGTCTCTTTTGTTTTTGGTAACTATTTGATGAACTAAGCAGACACATTGTAATAATGAGAAAAGATTTTACTAATATGGAAAAGTTAAAAGAACCTCACAAATAGTTATCATGACGAGAAGAATCTCATTAACAACATTTGTCCTAGATTCTTCAACAACTTTCAATAAGCTTATGGCTAATGGAGCTCACTGTGCTACTGGACTTTATAGCGGAAGCTACAACTTTCGAGACATTTTTAATAAGGTTTTTCTGAAGCTTTCCGTAACTACCGCTATTACAAAGATGATCTAATATCTTTCTTTTGTATCCATCTCTATCCATAATAACAACAACTCAACCTTTATTCACCTTAAGAACAACAATATCAAGGTTATTGTTAAGGGACTTAAGGGCATCCAATTCAGATTCACTGATGTTACTCTTAGGCGGTTTTGCGTTCCTAAGAACCACCACAAAATCCTGCCTAATAACATCTTTCAAATTATTAGCAACATCTTTGATGCCATATCCTATGCTACAAATAATATCCTCGACTGGGATTTTCTTTAGAGCAAGAGAGAAATTTAAACCTTTTTCCAAAGAAAAAAAAGAGGGATAAAAAAAATTAGATTAATTACCCTATCGTTGTTGTTCGAAGCAGGGGACATCAAACCCTCTTTTTCCCAAAGAAAAAAAAGAAGGATAAAAAAATTTATATTAATTACCCTATCGTTGTTGTTCGAAGCAGGGGACATCAAACCCTTATAATTGTTATTATTAATATTAAAATTATCTTTTGAAAAATGATTAATCTTATTATCAGAATTTTTGTTTAAACTCTAATTATTATTATTAGAGTTAATATTAT
>APFE030444799.1:3376-27438 GCA_000404065.3 Pinus taeda | reverse complement strand
TAATTTGGATATTATTTAAAACATATAAAGCTGATATTTTTTCGGTGTAGTCTAATCTAGTTTACAGATGAAATAGATTTTTTCACGGGAATCTGACAAAACAATTTCAAGAAAGAATGTGATTATTTGTTATTTAAAATTCATTTTTGAATGCTTAAATGGATTCAACACCTTGAAAAACCCCTTGGGCACTCAAATCTCACAGATTAAACAAATTAAACTCAAGTTTCTAAAAATCTTGGTCAGATTTTGATTAAAAATAACCAGAAAAAAAATGTCTTGAAAAAGGCCATTTCATCTATAAGTTAGGGTATACCTTTTTTTTTATATATATTTTTCCCGACATTTAAAAATGTTTACAAACTTTCTTATATTACACCTACACCTCTCTTATGCTGGTTGACCTACACCTCTCCTATGCTGGTTGTGAGCGCCTTCCACGGCAATAAATAAAAAATAAGAAGTGAAATATATTGATATATTTTAAGTAATTTAATATAAAGAATATGTGTAATCTAAATTAGTGTAAATTTATGTTAATTATGGTATGAAAAGAAATAAATATGTTGAGGTGTAATTTTTTTAATCATTTTAAAATGGATTTAAACTGATTGTAATTTTATTCAACTTAATAAAAGCAAAAACTTAAAAATTATTTAGATGTTGATATGTGAAAACACAATTTTTATTATTATATAGATAGTCACACTTTAGTGTAACAATTTTTATATAAAAATTATATTTATAATATTTTTATTTATGTCTAAATTTGGTGTATTTTTATTTATGTATTTATATATTACTATTTATATGAGGTATATATATCAAATTTATTTATTTATTATATGTTTGTGTATGAAAGAGAAATAAAAACTATCTTGTATGTGTGTGCATGAAAGGAACTAAAAACTATGTTTTTCTAGGTGGGTGTGTTTTATCTTTGAATCTCTAATATCAAAAAAGCTCTAATACCATGTCGGATTTTAAGCGCAAGCACAAAATCTAGTTATGACATCAAACAATATTATCAATTGCAAGACAAAAAGAGAGAAAAGAGAATAAAAGATCGCTCTTGTTAGATTTTAAGCACAAGCACAAGATCTAGTTGTGTAAAAAATATTACGCTAGCAATTGCATAACAAGAAAGAAGAGAAAATGGTGGCATTGTTTGGTTAGCAGACAGAATTGGTGTGTTGGCATTGATGTTAGCCTAATGCATTGGTGTGTTGGCATTGATGAAAACCTAAGTGCACCCCAGTGCATGAATGAGATGGATATGTCATGGTGATGGGGCACTGATGTGATGTGTTGCCTATTCAGTGGGAGTTGGAGCCTTAGTCGGAGCCAAAGGGGGAGATATAGCTTTGAAGACACTTTTTCCTTTGGAGATCATTACAAATGCTCCTAGAAATGGTATATTTGGATAATGCTCAAAAGGAGCTTTCCAACGATATGTTGAAGTCTATAAATACCCATTGGATCAAAATTTATTGCCAGTCAAAGTTTGTAGGTAAAAAGGGTGAAAGGTTCATGCCATGTTTGCTGATAGTTTTGGTGGTCTCTAAAACTGGCAGCAATTAGAAGTTTCCCCAAAGTTGGTGGACAAACCTCACAACATTGTCAACATATAGGTGGTGCGAAGGTGGACCAACTAGAAGCTCAGGAGAGACGCTACATAGTCCAGCAAGGACATAACACCTCAATGATTTAACCCCAACGGTTTCCAAAACAGGTGCAAGTTTTATTTATGAGGTAACAAGACCATGGAAATGGAAAAGTTCATGTCTACTGTTGCTAGACTTCCCATCTCGGCCTAAGGCGTTTAATAACATGGACCAACCATGGGATGATAGTTGACACATTGTTATTTGATGACCTAGATGACGTGGATCATAAGTGGCAGCCACTGTGGCTAAATGACATCATCATTATGTAAGCAGTTCAAATATCCATGATGATGTCAACATTTGAAAGCCCCGGGACATGTGGCACTCCAGGTGATGACACATGGCATGCATATTTGACATTTCATGCCGCTAAGTGGGTCAAAAACAAGTGACATGTGATACGTACCAGCAAGTGACACATGGGAATTGTGTACATGGGGCAGACATAGTGACATCGTTGTCACTTCAATGATTTCAAATAGAGTAGTGGAACATCTTGGCAGGGGAAAGTCATCCCAAAAGTTTGATTATTGGCCCGTGGCTGCAGCAGTTGGTCCCATAGGGACACATCGCCTCGATGATATTTTCTCAGAAGTTCCCAAGGGGACTCAAGCCCAAATTTCAGGATGATGAGGCGATGAGACAAGGTGGAAAACTTAGTGGCAACCAGAACCCAAGCTTAGGAGGGATTGCACAAGACAAGTGGTGGTCCTACCTCAACACATCATCTCGGTGGTTACATCCCGGGAGTTATCAAAGGCGCTCCATTGAAAAAGGCCAATGGCTAAAGGCTCCTCTAAGACTCAATTTTGTGCATGGTTTCATGTGACCGAGAGTGCAAAGAGAAAATTGGTGTATAAAGCACAATGGAGCCTATGGGCTATGTAAAGTGTTAAGCCCCTTAAGGCTTAGAACTAGGGGCCCAACATGTGGTGTTATCCAGAGGTTTCCCACTTTAAATATTTAAGGGCCTTTAGGCTTAAACATGCAATATGGGAGCTTTAAAGGGCTTATGTCGATAATCCCTTAGGGCTATACTAATCTATAGTCTTAATTATAATAGGATGAGGGCATATAATATAAAGTCCATATAATAAAAGGGGATAATCTTCAAATGGTCATGAACGGGTCAACAACTTTGGCACTTTTGTGCCATATTTGGTGGAAAGCGCCTATGGGTGTTAGGACTTGAATGAGTCGAAAGCTATACTTGGAGGAGTCCACTATAACAAGTCGTGCATCAAAGATGAAAACGTAGCATGGATGAGTTGGAAACATTTTTGGCATAGTGTGACATATTTGGCAATTTTGGTCAAATCTGGCAGTTCACTAGATTTGGAATTGTAAATAAAACTTTTGCTAAATCCTATGATGTACCTGTTGATGGGCCGAAATTTACCGCCAACAACTAGGGCGTCTCCCTAGTGTGAATTCCCAATTAAATCTCACACCATTTGGAATGGAAAAATTCCAGATAAAGAGAAATATATATATAAAATACTTTTATTAAATGAATACAGATAGATGATGTTTGATTACAATGGGGCTCCTGGCTTAAATACCGCCATGGACACCCTTTGGGAAAGGGCATGATCTTAGGATCGTGCCCTTTCGCTTAACTAAACCTATATTTAAATAATAAACCTAAAATTAACTATTTTTTTCATAACATTGCCTTCCTCTCGAAAGAATGCTTTGTCCTCAAAGCATACGTAACGACGGATGTTGTTGACAAAATGCTTCATTCTCCCACGAAGCGTCTTCTTCGGTAAGTCTTTCCACTTGATTATATATTCCAAAATGATCAAGGTCCCACACTGTAAAAGTTCTTGGATTAATCTCTCAATTTCCGTTTTTTGGAGATGTGGATATCGGTATGGCTTTTTCATAGGTCGGTCTTGAAATACTTTTCCATGCTTCTGAATTAGATCTTGCATCTCTGGTGACTCTTCTTTGGTCATATTTGCAGATAACCTTTCTAATTGATGACGTTGTACTGCATAAGTAGGTGCTCTTTTTCGACTCAACTTCATCATCTGAGATGATGATACAACATGATTTTCTGGTGCTTGGAATCCATGTAGTTTGTATTTCTGACCTCCCCATTTGAATTTTATAAATTGTACTTGGTGATTAGCGGCATAAGTACCTAAGGTTCGCAACCATTGGACACCTAAAACTACATCTACTCCTCCTAATGGCACTGTGAAAAATGAAGATTCTAAACTGAAGTCTTGAATTTGCAATTTAACCTTATGGCATTTCCCTACCTTTTCAATCTTCTTACCATTAGCTATCATCACCTTCATGTTTGGTAAGGGAAATGAAAAAATATTGAGTCTCTTGGCCATGGTTGCATCCAAAAAATTGTGTGTGCTACCAGAGTCAATGAGAACCACCACATTGTTCTTCTTTATGTGTCCTTTTAATTTTAGAGTCTGAGGTTGTGATATACCTGTCATAGCTGAAAATGACACTTGCGGCATACTTTCGTCATCTAGTTCTGGTGAGAATTCTGGGGCATCTTCTGTTTCTTCAATATCAGATTCTTCACTGTTTGAATCATTGGTTGCTTCACAATTATATAGGTTCTTTGGTTCCTTTCCCTTAACACACCTATGTCTGGGATCCCACTTTTCACCACAGCGCTTGCATTTACCCTCCTTTATCCTTTGCACTTCCAAATTAGATTTTTCATCTTCGCGACGATGTGGTGGAACATATCTTGTATTTTTTGCATTTGCATACTGAGGTGTTCTTCGTCTTACATATGTTTTTTCGGTTGTTGACCAAAATATTTGTTCGAATTTATTTTCGGCTGTTTTTGCTTTTCGTCTTGCTACTTCTATTGATGAAATGTCATGCATCTCAAGTTCTACCTGTAAATGGGTTTTAAGTCCCGAGATGTATGACTGGATTAAACGAGATTCCGACAACCCAGGTACTCGTGTTACTAAGGTCTCCCATTCTTGTGTGTATTCATCGACACTTCCTTTTTGTCGTAGTTTGATGAGTTTTGAAAAGAATTCTTCTTCCTTTACACCTTGGAATCTTTTAAAGAATGCATCTTTAAATTTCCTCCAGCTAATGACATGTGTTGTCTTTTTCCACCACATATACCAGTTATATGCTTCTCCCTCCATTTTCATGGATGCATGTCTGAGTTTTTCATCATCGTCAGTGATGTCATATATCTCGAGGTATTCTTCTGCTTTATTTATCCATGCAACCGTGTTTTTTTCGTTCCCATCGAATTTAGGTATCTCAACCTTTACCCTCTTCTGGTATGTGGCTAATGGTTGAGCAAAAAGAGGGTGTTGATTATTAAGGGCATCCCAAATTTGCTTGTTTGTAAGGGCAGTGTTACTTGCTTCTTGGTGGGGTGCCGCTGATTTCCTTGGGGATTCAACCTTTTCATGAGAATTTGTTGACTTGGTTGAACCTGATGAGAGATGTTCTTGATTTTCTTCATCCTCTTTTAATAGTTGTTCGGGTGTACAATTCGACCTTTTACACAGACTTGTCAGCATTGTTAGGACCTCTTTGATCCCTGCTTCTGTCTCGGCATGGTAATTTTCCATCTTTATTTCTATTCGACTTGTTGTATCTTCAAGATTTTTGATTTTGTGCGCTTGCTCCCCAAGCTTGCCCTCAACTCCATTTACTCTTTTACTGATCTCGTCGTGGTTGCTACCTATCTTTTGCTCTGCATCCACCAATCTTTTCTGAAAATCTGCCATTGTCATTGTCGACATTGAGCGGGTATGCGGAGGCGTGTATTTATTTGCCAGCTAAAAAATTTTCCTTCCTTTTTTTTTTTAAAATTAAATTAAATTAAAAATTAATTTAATAAATAATAATTTTTTTTTGTTATAAAATTTATAATATATTATTAACTTATATATATTTTATATTAATAATATATATAAAGAATAAATTAGTCGATAATTATTATTATATATATATATATATATATATATATATATAATAAAAATTTATATTATAACTTAATTAAGTTATATGATTGATATAACATATATATATAATTTCAGATTAAATTAAAGTTAATATTATATCACGGCGTTCCAATTTCTTACGAACCGTCACGATGTTTGGACAGCGTGATAGTCTCCGCAGAAGTGGAGAACAGGAGGCGTGACAGGAGGCGGTGGCAGAACGAACGAAGACGGTGGACAGAACAGCGACGGGGGTGTGTTGACAGCGGTGTAAAACAGGGACAACGGATGATGGGCGGATAACCGGGGTGGGAAGCTATGGAACAGCAGATGCCGGCGACAGCAGACGGGGATGGTCACGCTGATCTGCGGACGGGAGTTGTATGGCCGCAGTGGTTGTGAACGGACAGCTGGCGGCAGTGGTTGTGAACAGACGGAGATGGCAGAACGGACGGACGGAGCGAGGACAGGGGACTGTGGGCAGCGGACGGACGGGCAGCTCTAGACCGAGAACGAAGCTCTGATACCAGATGGAATGGAAAAATTCCAGATAAAGAGAAATATATATATAAAATACTTTTATTAAATGAATACAGATAGATGATGTTTGATTACAATGGGGCTCCTGGCTTAAATACCGCCATGGACACCCTTTGGGAAAGGGCATGATCTTAGGATCGTGCCCTTTCGCTTAACTAAACCTATATTTAAATAATAAACCTAAAATTAACTATTTTTTTCATAACACCATTTGGGATAGGAGCTCCATCCGATATGTAGGCTCAACTGCCATTATGTAATTTTCGCTCTTGGTCATTGTCAAATGTGGGGATGTAAGGGCAAGAGAAATAAAAAAATGCACGAACAATGGGAATGAGGTCAACCCATGATTGATAACCTGCAAAATGACATACAAGGATATAACATCAAATAAACAAGAAGAGGCATGTCACAAGAAGGATTAGTAAGTTAAAGCCATCTCAGACATACATGAACTGGAACATGCCAAAGGTTAATTGCAAATCAGTTCACAATAAGTTATTGACATGGTGTGGAATAAGACAACAAATATTTAAAGCGGACATGAAAGCCATACAATCAGAATGAGTTCATTAACATATGCTCTCATGAAAGCACACATAGAAACATGATGAAAATACAAGAAGGCCAATATAACCATCATAAATATGCATGAGAATCCATGCTGGAAGCAAATAATTTCTCATTATCCATGTTGTATATTCAAGTACATATTCAACAAGTCAATCAAGGGCCAGTAGTGGAACATGGCTTGTTCATACAATCATTCACGGTAAAACCCTAGCCTCACCACAACTCAATGTACTAGCTGCCAAGAGTTGAGTGCCTCTAGTTCCTTAAGCACAAATCAACTATATAATGTTAGTCCTAGCTCAAGTGCTAAAGTTCCCCTTCAAATGAAGCATGAGGGTATATTTATAGAAATGGGGAGCTGGCTTTTCACCTTCCATGTGACCTTTCATATTCCTTGTGGTCGCAGTTGCACTTCCTAGTCATAGTGACCCTTGTAGTCACAATCACAATTACTAGTGATAGTGGCACCTTGTAGTCGCAGTCGCAATTTCTAGTGGCAGTCATAGTTTCAAAGTGCGACTTGGCTTTGACACATGCGATAAGAACAATCTTAGTCTCAAGTCGCATTTTCCTAGTCACAATGCTGGTCGTAAATCCTCTTCACAATGTTGGTCACATTTCCTCTCCACAGTGTTTGTCACATCTTCAAGTCACAGTGCTAGTCACAAATCCTCTTCACAATGTTGGTTGCATCTCCTCTTTGCAGTATTAGTCACATCTTCAATTCATAGTGTTGGTGACTAAAAGTGCAACTTGCGACCCGAGGGAGGAATAATGCCAAGGCTAGCCACAAGTTACAGTGATTAAGGGATGACAATGACTACTGGTGATTGAAAGAACAACTAGGGGCCAAAAAGTCATCTTCATGCTCAAGGTGCAATTCGTTTTCTTGGCTGGTAGTGGTGAAGTATGAAGGCTCAATTCTAAGAATCAATTGTAGGTTACATTACAGGTATAATGATTGTGAGGAAAGGGCACCTTGGGGAGTGAGGGTGTAAGAGGGATATGTAAAGGATGAAGAAGGATATAGTCTAGGTGTAAAATACAAAGGGGAAATATCTATATAAAGTTGAGGTTTACGGAAAACAAAGGGTTGGGGGAAGCTGAAGTGATAGGAATATGAAGAGGCACATAAGCAAACCGTAATCACAAAATGCAAGGATAGAGACTAGCCTACCTTTGTGCAGTGGTTGGAAATCGCAAATTAAGTGGCTAGTATAGGCTAGTCACAAATCACATTAGCAGAGGCTAGTCATAGATCACAAATCTAGTGAATAATCACAGGTTGCAAGTTGGAAGTGAGCAATAGCTTTGTCACGTGTGCTAGAGACAGTGAGGTTGCAGGTCACACTTTTAGATGACAGTTCCAAATCACTATGAACTAGAAATGTGATTTACGACTAAAAGGAATGAGTTGCTCAGAGTATGTCACAAATCACAAATTTAGTGGCCAGTCACAATTTTGAGATATAGTCAAGGTTGCATCTTGAAAGTGTGAGGCATCCTTATCACTTGCGATAGAGAAAGACCATGTCGTAGATTGCAATTTGAGTTAATAATGCCAAATAATTGGAAATTAAGAATGTGGTTTATGACTTATGAAAGGGAGATGTTTAGGATAGATCACAAGTCATTCATTCAAAGGCTATGGGGACTAGCTCTACAAGCTGTGATTGTAACTTGGGCCAGAAGTATAAAAATACAAGTTTCCAAGCTTTAAAGCTAGGCTCATTAGAATGCAACGAAATCATATCTAGGTCAAAAAAGAGGTTAAGTATTGGGAAATCATAGGAAAAGGAGCTTGGGGAATATTCCAAGTTGAAGGGAGTCCAAACTCATTATCACCTGTGAGCTCAAGTATGAATGAAGTCAGATTGACTCTTGTAGCAATAAGTTGACATTGAACCACATATAATTTATGATGCATCTTATAAATCCTCTGACCTAATAGAAACCACTTTTCATTGCGAGTTGCTTTTGGTGGCAATCACTACAAGGAAAAGACCTTCTAGTGAAGGTTATAACATAGGTTTTTAGTGTTATAAAATTGGCAAAAATTGTCAAAAAAAAATCCGCTAAAAATCCATTTGGGATAGCGGAGGTTTTAACAGAACTTCATTACAACTGAGAAAATATGGGTTGCCGGATATTCTAGCAGATTTTTTTTTTCCTAGTCACAAAAATTGTAAAAATAACATCTGCTAAAAACATCCATTTCGGACAGAGGAGGTTTTAACAGAAATTCATTACAACTGAAAAATATGGGTTGTCGGATGTTCTAGAAGATATATATATATATATATATATATATATATATATATATATATAATTTCTCGATGCGCTTAATGGAACAAGTAGCACCAGTGTGCTAAATACATAAAAGCATCGAGAAACATAGATAATTAAAAGCACTGAAGCATTGAATGCAAATAATACAGGTGCATAATATATTCCGCACTAATGCTAAGAGATACAAAATCCCCGAGACGTTGTTCTAAGGAATGACACCAAGGCACACAAAAATTAATTGTTGTCCATGTGTCTTTTTTAAACTTGCAGCGTCGATGCATATCATTATTACAAAGGCCTTGGTGCCTTAGTCATACAAAACGACCGGTGATGTTACTTCTCTTAAATCACCAAGCTGGAAATAATATTTTGTGCGACCAAGAAGTTAGTTATATGAAAGCATTGGTGCGTTAAAAATTACAATGCACCAGGGTGTTAATCTCAAACAAGATCAGTGCTTGAAGGGATAAACACACGAGTGCCCTCATTTTCTTAAAAGGCATCGGACATGCAAAAAGATGTTGTCACGGTGCTTTTATATAACACAATGCACTGATGCTTTTATATGTTATAGACACACTGATTTTTTGAATGGGATTTTCTCTTTTTTTGGAAAGATTGGCCTGTAACAATGCAATTATTTTAATTTTTTTAAATTCGTTATTCATCGAAAAATCGACATAAATCTTATAACAATATTCATATAAATTAAAATTTGATTGGTTCATTTGTATATGATGTTTGGATTAATTTTTTAAATTATCGGATTTCACACTTCTTCATTATAATATTTAATCAATGGTGTAACATTTCATGGCGACATCAGATAACATAATAGAATATATTAAAATATATTTTATTATATATCAATAAGAGGCTCTTTGTCATACAAAATGAGATTGTTATTGGTAATCCATTGTCTTTCAACTGGGACACTATGTCCATTACATTAAACAAAATGTTTGATTTTCACAGATAATTAATTCAAAGAATACAACAGGCTGCATTGATATCCAAATCGATCATCATTCTTCACTAGAACTAATGTTAGTGCTTGAGCTACTTTCATGACTTGGGTTATTTGGATGAATGTTTTGTTGATTGCATCGATTATTTTCATCTTCTTGATCTTGCAGTTCCATCTACTAACATAAAAATAAAGTGTAATGAGTGTATCTACATTGGTGAGAATAATGAAAATTGAAATAAATAATATACATCAATGTAAATCGAAAAACAATGTACCATAGTAAGAAGTGACTCATGAATTATACACATTCCTTCAAACCAAATCTCATGCCTTATTTCAACAACTCTTTTGTTGGTGTAGTTCCATACTTTGTTTTCTGCAAGTTTTATACCCTATAATAAATCATATATTTAATATAAATCATATAGGTACTTACAAATTCCACAATTAATTTTTGATATGCTAACATATACTCACAACAGTTATTTAACCCAATGTCAATCAATTATTCTAATGGCTGTTCTTTGTAGTTAACACCTATTTGAAGACATTCAAGGATAGTTGTTGTAGAAAAACTTAAAATATACAAAAATGAAACCTTGAATAGTTATAAAGAAATATTAATAATTACTCACAAACTTTGAAATCAACCATTTTCTTCATTGTCGTCATGTTTTATGTGTTGAATGAGTTCCATCTTGTTTTCTTTTATCTAAGAAAATACTTGAAAAATAATATTAATGCTAAATTATTTTTTTATATGTACAAAGTCAATCATAATTACATACATTTGAAGCATGTTGTTGCTGAGATGGCTCCTTCTGTGATGCAATTATGTCCATTTCTTTGACCTTCTCTTTATACATTTTTTTGGACTTTCCTATTGGCATGTTTCGCATATCAACGCGTTGATCATTTGGGACTTTCATAATCTTCCTAAAAAAAGTAATAGACTATTTTTATTATGATATATGAAAACTAAATATAACAAAATCAATATTAATATATTAATGGTTTGTAGTAATATATGCATATAATTTTAGAAGATTAGTTTATACAATTATGAATATTAGCTTTTGAATGATTCTTTTTTGTTGTTGTATGTTTTTGCTATCACAAGTTTGACTTGTCTCATTGACCATTGCCCTGGAAGCACTTCATGTAGTTTAGTTATAATTTGGTTCTTGGAATCACTAGATTGATTTTTGTATTGTAAGTGGAAAGTACGTCTATGCTTTCGTTCCACTATATCCCTCATAGTTTTGTAAAAATCTCCTCCCCCCCCCATTATCCTCCAGCACCACTTTAGATGAGCTAAGGACCAATTCATCGTCATTTACATGTTCTATAATATTTCTTTTCTTAGAAGGACATTGTTCTTTTCTTTCGTTGTTGCTCCTTGTAGAACATTAAACATATATGAATTAGTAGATTGTTTGAAACATGTCTCCTTGTAGAACATTAAACATATATGAATTAGTAGATTATTTGAAACATGTTATCTAATATTCTTAAGTATATTATTAATGAAAAGTAAAAAAAAAAAAAAAAAAAACTGATATTGAATAAAAAAATTTTCATTCACCTGATTATTCATTTCGTAATTTTTCTATCAAGATTTTACACTCTTTTGCACTTAAATTAGAAATAAGCTTATTGATCTTGTTCATTTTGCGGTTTTGTATGACACATACCAATCAATACATATTAGTTAAACTTACATATAGCTCAAACATATTAATTTTGCAAAGAATTTACAAAGAACTTGTCTTCTCTGCTTTGTTTGATGTGTTATCATTGTGTCGATTAGTATTTTTGTTACTTGAGACCTTTTGAGACATTTTTTTTTTATCAATATACAACTTGTAATATTCAATATAGAAGTCATTAAATATATTTTACAAATAAATAAAATAATTTTTAGCCAAAAAAGTTTTGGTAACCGGTGCGTTTATCTAAAATGCATTGGGTGTTTAATTGTTTAGGCGCACCGTCATGGAAAATTAATTTTAAATTATTACAGTGCTGTTTGTAAGGATAAACACACCGAAATAATTTAACAGTGCTATTTGGAAGAAACGCATTGGTGTGTTATATTACACTGGGATCAACGATTAATAAACTAGACATAATCAAGAGTGTTCTAACATGTCGATATATTGTATTACACAGGAAGCATCAGTGCGTCATATTAAGAGGGCACACCGTGGAACATATAACCGTTTAAAAAAACGGAGACGACTAATAGGGTTTGGATCTAATTCAATAATTGATTCCCCTACTTTACATGTCTAACACGCTATATATAGTAAGTACACAAACCCATTAAATCTAAAATCCCTAAATTGAAAAACCCTAATTGTGAAGTGGTAGAGGAAGTTAAACCCTAAAGTGAAATTTTGCAGTAAAAAGCAAGGGTTTAAGATAAATATTGATTTTTTTTGTTTCTTAAATTGAATTTTAATTAAATTTAAATAGGAAAGCAGATTGTAAAAAAAATTACTAGTAGAATCCATAGTAATTATTATTATTTTTTTTTTAATTTTTTATTTTAATTTTTTTAATAGGGTTTTCAATATATATATATATAATTTATTTTTTTGAATTGTGAAAAAATCTAAGAGAAATTGTAAAATATTTTAACAATAAAATTTAAGATTTTTGTTATTAGGGTTTTGAATAAATCACCCATACCTTTTTAATTTCTGATCTTTTAGCGGATCCAAAATATTTTGCAACTCCACAGTGCTCTCAGTGTGTCTCTCTCGCAAATGATTCTTTTTTTAATTAAACTCTAAAGAAATTGTAAATTTTTTATTAGTAAAATAAACTATAAAATTAAAAAAATGTATTATGCAGGTTTTTGATTGAATCACCATACCTTCAGCTTCTGATCTTCTGAATAGTTCTGTTGCTACACAATGCTCCTGGTATGTCTCTCTTACAAATCATTCACTTGAAATTTTGGGTAAACTAATGAAATGGTGAATAACCTTTAACTATTTTAAACACTTTATGAAATTAGATTTTGAAAAATCAATTGCCACTCATTTTTGAAATTTAAAAAAGATAAAAAAAGGGGGGGTTTTTTTTCTCCGCACTTTAATGTGTTCGATAGTGAAGCACATTGGTGCATTTACAGAAAAAGCGCATCGACATTGTCAGGGTGATAGTTTTTCAACACACCGACATGATACAATTTTTTATTACTTTCGAAATCCCAAAATAGCGTGATTTTTTTTTTTTTTTTTTTTTTTTTTTTGTTAATGCAACAGTGCAGTTTCTATTTAAAAGAATTGATGCTCTAATTGTTATAAGAGCATTGAGTTGGTTGAATTCGTTTTTATTTTATAAAATCGGAAAACAAGTGCGTAGCGGTGTTGTTTTTTGTAAACGCATCGATGCGTTTTTGTAGAAGCGCATCAATATGATAACATATTTTTTTGGAATGCTGTAAATTAGTGAGGGTATTATTTAAATGCCCCAGTGCTGGTATTATTTAAACGCATTAGTACACTTTGTTATGATAAGTGCACCGGTATGGTTTAAAAACTACCTGAAATTTTATTTTCACATAAAATGGCATATTAATCTCAAATTATCCTTTAGGTTGCACCCACATGAATTACATTAGTTCATAATATACATTTTCTGCTTAAAGTAGCCTTATTCTTGAAAAAACTTTCGAAAAACTATATTGAAATTCAGATTGTGTTTATATGGTTCTCAAGATTAATTTTAGATATGCACACAAATTTTTATTTCTGATTTTTCTCAAACGTAGGGACAAAATATGAATATCTACAAATGTCCAATCGTTCAAACTCCAACTCATTCCATATTGTTGATCAACATCCTTCACAAAGTTCTCCCTTTACATCTCTAGTAAATTTATATTTTATTTGTATTTTGATTATCTAATTGAATTTATTTATTTTTAATCCATGTCAATTTGAATAAAAATGTATCGAAATCTGCAGGAACCTGATTCAGAATTGAGGTTCATATGCAAAAAATATCACTCCATATTATTTTCAAAAATGTTGGAAGCTCTTATCAGTAACAACATATCGCAAGTAGCTGGTAGATGAAAATGGATAGCCTCTTTACCCTACCAATTGGAACATGGCATCTTCCAACTGCAATCCTAGATCAACAATGGTAATAATTGTTTGGTATAATGTAATTTCAACAAACCAATTGCATTGACGTGCTTAGTAATATAATTGATATTGTACTAATGACGTTTAATATTTTTTGAAATTAGGATTCTCGTGATGATGAGCAACCCGCCTACCATCTTCTAGAGCACCCCACTACAATGTCAACTCGAGAGAAGGGTGCATTAAGAGAAAGTATCAGAGAGGAAGCATACAAAGAATAGTTGAATCAACCATCTATTCAATTCCTACTACATCCATATTAACCAATTACGAATGACTATAACAATAGTAGTTGTTCACCACAAGTTGGAAGTATAGGAGGCAATCAAATGGAGGTTGGTATGGATGATTACTTATGGGATACGATTGCCATGGAGGCAATGTTGTTAAATTCATTCTAGGATGATGAGCTAGGGGATGATGCTCATATCGATGATACCTTATTCGAAAGCCTGAAATTTGCTTCCACCACCCCTGTCTTTGGACCTCGCGGCAAGTCAAAGTCTACTCAGATGGGGAAAATAATGTTGTTGTACAACGTGAAAGAAAAGTTTGGGCATGTTGAATGCATGTTTCTCGACAATATTGAGGTAATTGACTTGCATGATCGATCAAGTTCTTTATATTTTTTCACACAATCAAATTTGAAAATGGTTGATTTTATGAATGTTAAATATTGACATTGGACAATTATATTCCATACCAACTGCTGGATACTCAAAGATAATGTTCTTTCGAGTGACAATGTCTTCTTGGGCAGCTGTGAAGAAGCAAAGAAGTTGTTCAAAATGTTAGGTGTTGAGTACATATCATATCATGCATGTCCAAATGATTGTATTCTATATCAAGGAGAATATGTAGAGAAAGAGATATGTCTGTAATTTAGGCATGACAAATATCATAATTAAAAAAAAGGGTAAATCACATGGTCCTCCTCATAAGACATTGAGATACATTCCTATATTCCCAAGGATTCAAAGACTCTTTCATTGCAAATAATTAGCTATGTTGCAAGGATTACATGCCTTACAGAGAAGTGAGTCAGGAGTTAAGTGAATCCCAACAAATTCAATAGCCATGGAACATATAGATGATACATGGCCTGGAAATTTTAAGGATGAAGTACGAATTATACGACTCAGCATAGCCATGGATGGCATCAACCCATATTCCCTCCAAAACACCAACTATTTTGTTTGCCATGTTGTAGTGATCAATAATAATATCCCCCCATGGTTGTCCATGAATAATGAACATCTTATGTTGGCTCTCATAGTCCCTAGTAGAAGACAAATGAAGAATAGGGATGTCTACTTACAACCATTGGTAGATGAATTGAAGGAAGTATGGGAAGGGATACATGTGTACGATGTATCAAGACCCATCACAATAGAGAGGAGTTTTACATTGTATGACATATGTTCTTACACTATACATGATTATCCAGGCTTAGGAGTTTGCTTTGATAAATTGCATTTTTATTGATATGTTTAGTCACAATATTGTTTCACATATTAATTCAATTCATTGCAATTGTTCAAATCTTCATGATCGCTAACGTGTCATCTATATACAATAACTTTGCAGGTCTTGTAACAAAAGGGTATCATGGAAGTAAATGTTGTGGACCTTCTCTAAAGGTTAGGTGGTTCGACCACCTACAAAGGCCAGTGTATCACTGCTCCAGGGTATTCCTCCCATAAGAACACCCTTACAAAAGAGCAACATATACTTTCAATGGTAAATGAGAGAGAACCCAAAGGCCTGCAATAATAACACCAGTTGAATGAATTAGAGCATATGAGAGAGAAGTAGAAGGATTTTGAAGAAATGTTTGATTCAAATGGGGAACCTATGTTCGATGATCCAGAATTCTTCGATACCTATGATGAGAAATTTCCCATTGGGATGAAAAGGAAATTTGTCTTTTATGAGCTCCCACATTAGGAGCATCTTAAGATTTCCCACTTACTAAATCCCATGCATATATTTAAAAATGTTTCATCTTTTTTGTGGAGGAACATATCTTTGAAAGAAAGTGACACATTGGCTGGTAGGAGAGATATTATTTCTTCAAAAACTAAAAAGAAACATTGGCTAAGACAAGAAACTAGAGGAGAGGATGGTCCCTCTTGGTCTTTCAAAGAAGGTGATGTTCGATGGATTCTAAAGAAAGATGAACTTTCTTTGGAAAATGAAGTTATAATGAGTGTAAGGGTGCCTTCATGGTTATTCCCCTTCGGGCTATTCTATTTCTACCATTTTAGGCACTTGTCCGCTCAAAGGGATCTTGGGGGGAGAAGCAAGAAGAGACAAGAAAGGAGGTGACACCAATGAGTCTTGAACCAAAAACCATTCAACCTCAAGGATGAGAGTATAACTCTTCTACTTCACTATGGAAGATTGTTTGTCGAGGTTGAAAACAGATGAGAAATTGAACCTTCTAAGAGTATGAATGTCAAAAACATGATTTTATTCTTATTATTCTTATTATTATTTTTATGTAATGGGGTATTTTATAATTAATTTGTGTATATTAATGTACTATTTACTGTGTAGTGTCATTATCCTCTGCTCATGCATGGGTGTGTGAGCCATGACTTCCCACAATACCTATGACATACCATATCTAAATTATCTGCATTTTTACGTTGGATCACATCAAAGGAGATTCATATGGTTAACATTCCACAATGGTGTCAAGAGATAGCTGAGATTGTTTGTATGTTTGAGAAGGAGATGCCGACGAGTTTCATGAACTTGCAGGTTCATCTTCTAATTCACCTAGTAGATGAGGTTGAATTAGTTAGGGTCATTTCCTATCATTGGATGTTCTTCTTATAGAGGTATGAAGAAATTGAAAGGTTTTGTTCAACAAAGGAAAAAACTCGAGGGGTCTATGGCAGAGGGGTATATATTGTATGAGTCTTTCTATTATGCCAGTGAGTACATCAAGCAAATCGACAACACACCAGGTGCGGTGGTTTGGGACGATGAAAGGGATGAAGAGAAAATAGAAGGGGAGCTTCTCAAAATGAATGGAAAGAGGTGCAAGATAAAGAGTAAGTGCATGCTTATAATTTTTCAAATTACTAAACAATAACTATTCACACTAAACTTTATATTAATGCATATTTTGATCTCATATATATATATATATATATATATATATTATATATTAATATATATTATATATATATATATATATATATATATATAATATATATAAATATGTTGGTTTGATTTGATCATCAACGAATTCAGAAATTGAAGCCATCAACAAATTCATTCTTTACAATATGGCATCAACACCACTGTGGGTTGCATTATATGAAGAGAAGAGGAGGAAATGGGACAGTAACAAGAAAGGAATCGAATGGTTGAATGGTAGAAGTGTGCCTTATCCTAATCATTTAAAAGAAAATATGTCAAGATCACATGCCCTAATAGTTGGGTTGTTGATCAAGTCAGAGAGAAATATGATGCATCTAGTTGTTACCCACGTTCTGAAGAGGATGCACTAAACATAGGGATTGGTTGCAACAACTCAGTAATTATATTCTCTTTTTGTACAATTTTAACTTCATACTGCACCTTTGAATTGTAACATCTATATATATTTTTTATTTTTAAATATGTTCGGGTTATTAGACACATGACACTATGATTTTTTCACATTTTTATAGGTGCATATGTTCCCATCTATGTGGGCATATGGACATCATTTTTGCATGGAATATGTCGATGATGGATGCATGACACAAGACTGTGGAGTGGAAATTGAGTTCGACCAATATATTCGTGCTGACCACTGCAATCAAAACCTAATGCAAGGGACATTAGGTTACATTGGAAAGATGCAAGAGATCATTCAAGTGGACTTCTCTTCGTTCCAATGTGTTAGTTTTAGGTGTGAGTGGTGGACACCTTTGATCGGAATAATGTAAAGGAAGATAACGATAATGGGCTGATATTTATCAACTCTAGAAAGATGTGGCATGAAGCTAGGGAGCCTTGTGTTTTCCCAAAACACTGCAACCAATTGTTTTTTAACCCAAATGTGTTGGATAGGGTTTGGTGGTTCGTATTAAGACACGACCCTAAATCAAAACATATTTTTGAGAACATTGTTATCATGCCAAGCGAGGAAGATAATTAGGGTGATGACAATGGAGAGTGATATGTATTTGTTATTTCATCATTTATACTATTGTTGTATGTTTTTGTTGTCATTATTTAGCTAATTATATTAATTTTTTTATTTGTCTTGTTGACATTTTATAATATAATTGGTAAAATTCACAAACATATTTACACGCTTTTTTGCAGTGGAAACATTTTTACAGTACTTAAAACTAAGTATTTCTAATAAATATTAAATTTAAATTGTTTGAAAATCTCACTAACTTTAACAATATATATATATATATATATATATTAAATCTAAATTAATTGCCCCAGAGGCGCTCTACAACTCAACATGGGAGAGATGAGATGTTGTCACGCCACGTTACATTAAAAAATAGTAAAATAATAATTTAAATTAATAAATTAAAAATAGTAATAACAAAATGAATTAATGTCGGTCATCATTACATAATTACAGTACTTAAAGTAACGAAAAATTAAAAAGATAATTTAGCTTTTATTATGAGGAAGAAATGCAATGAATAAAAAAATATAATTTACTTTTTACTACAAGGAAGAAATGTAATTTGTTCACATGACAAGAAATAGTATTATTGATATTATATTTTGTGTAATTCATTCTATGTTCCATTTACATGTGATATTCAAAACAAAAATATATTTATAACAAAAAATATTTTACTCACAACCATAAGTAAAAAATTTCAATGTCCATATTAAATACCATAATTTTATAGATACTTTATTTAGAGAAAAGTAAAGTAATTTAAATTGAAAATTTTCTTATATTTTCACTTGAGTGAGAAAGATTGAAAAAAATATTATTCCATTAATAGTTGCTTTTTAATTCAATGTATGAGGGAAATTTGTAAAATTTTCAATGTTTAATTATGGATTTGGTATGTAATATTTTACAAAATATTAATAATAAAAATAATTAAATGTACACATAGAGGAAAATATAATGAGGGGGCCAATTTTAACATTTTAATATGGAGAACGTGAATTATAAATAAAATATTTCAATGTCAACTACATATATATATACCAATCTAAATCCATATCAACCTTCTATATCAACCTAATTTTACAATCATAGTTTCAACCATAATAAAATTTGTAGTTTATAAAAATATCTTTGCATTTTTTTTTTTAAGTAAGTCGTTTTGCATGCAATTTCATATATAAAAGTTTGATATAAGTTCACCAATACATAATCTATAATAAATATTATTTCATAAAAATAAACATCATGATGATAACCATGTAACAATCATAAACATCATCTAAGATACACATTCGAATTCACTACCATCATCTAATTATATACACTTCTAGCACATATAAATGTCATTAACTAGCACACAAATATAATAATCTAACAGGGCATCATCATCATGATAACTACTAACAAAACACAAACATCCTAATCTAACATCATCACCACACACACACCCTCAAATTAATATAAATCTCACGTCAAATAACTGTTATCACATACACATCTATCTGCAAGCACATTAAATGAACATATCTAACATGACCTAAGAATATAGACATCAACACCAACATATAAATTAAGATGTACATAAACATGAACAAAAAAGATGCACCATATATACAAACAAGTCAAATAACTACATCAAGCCAAATAAGTGCAATCAAATATTTGATAAAACATACGTAGTGCCAGACTGGTCTACATTAGAAGATGATGGATGGTCAACTATTGTATGATCAACATCCATCGAAGTCAGCTAAGGTGGAGAAGGAAGTGGCTAGTCTGCATGAGTAGAAGATGATGGATGGTCAACTACATTTGTTCTTTGAACGCGATTTGGTGAACTCTGAGGTAGAGGAGGAGATGGCTGGTCTGCTATGTCAGGAGAAACATGAGGCACATCCTATAACTCTGGCATCTTGTCATCAGGTGATTAAGGATGTGTACTGCTAGATGGATCACTGATACTATGACAACCATGATCTGAAGGGGTAGTACTACCATAAGCATCATGATCACCACCCTCATCATTATGATCATGATCATCACCACCCTCATATAATGTATATGTCATTGCATGATGTTGGCCTACATCCCTCCTCGTTGTCAGTACCCTACTAGCTCTGATGGTATCTCACATAAGAGACATCATCTCACATGGATAGTCCCTATACAGACCCATGAAACTAGGATCCACTATGATATCTTAAGGCCTTGCAGGGCGGACTCGCACATCAACCAAAAGTCTAGCTAATCAATCATAGTTCTCCATTAGAACTCGCAGACCAAGCCTATGGCCTCGAACTCCCATGCCCACCTTAGGATGTGCCTCACCCTCTTGGACCTTGTCGATAGCCTCATATCCTCTGACATCTAGTGGGGGAGGAGGCATGTCCCTATCAAATGTGCCAATGTCTATACAATACAGATAAAGCATTAGACAATTTCATTAAACAATTTAATAAAACAAGTTAAATAACTTGCTAGAATAAATAACATCTTCTTCAATCGTTGTGAAGAAGATGTTGGGACACCCTCTCCAATCAATTCCAACATACGAAAATGCAAACGTGACAAACACATGGTCATCTTCATTGGCTAGTAGCGTCAGTGCCTCACAAGAAATCCTTTCCAAATACTCCGACATGCCCTTCTTAGGTATCATTTGCCCCCACATGCGCATCTGAACCTCATGATTGGCCTAGGAGGGTGACAGTCAAATTTAGGCCTTGTCTCTAGAAAGCTTTCAAAAAATAAACGAAAAAGGTCTGAAGTGAAAGGGAAGGTCTCCCTCCCATGTCTCAATGCACGACATCTATCTAAAGCCATGCAAAACTGCCTCAGAAAAATGGCACACCATCTAATGCAATGTGGCACTTGAGTCAAAGAATCAACATAATAAAAAATAGGGCAACTAATGTGTTTACCATCACTACTAGAGTGTTTAATCATGGTCATAAATAATGAGAGGCACCTAACCTCCTCTGCAGCTAAGAAAAAATCTCTAGTTATCCACCACAGACCTGAAAATTTGATGGACAAACCGCATGAGGACCGACATATCTCTGAGTGTATGCAAGCTGACTCCTAGCTGCAACCCCATGGGGGACATCATGGATTTGGGGAAAATCCTACCCTCTCCTAGGTAGGTCAGTGATAAATTTTATGTCCTCCTTAGTGGGCTTATACCACGTCATAGGATCGACACAAAAATCCTGCTCCTAGACGTTCCATCGGCAGATTAGATGCACTGAAAAGACAGAGTGCACCTTCAGGGATGTAGCTTACCCATAGTACTTAAGGATGCCTACATTCCTCAAGAGTGCTCAAATTGCTACAGTAATAGGGCAAGGATATAAATCCCTCTCCCTCTCTCTGGCTTGCCATGTTCAGACCATATTGTTTGGGTCTGCCTGTTGCTCCTCCTGTTGGTGCTCCCTCTGTTGACGTATTTGCTATATGAATGACATATAAAATACATCAACCTCATACATAAATATATATTTTTTTAATTAAATGAAACATGTATTTATAAATATGGAAACATAATTTTCAATTAAAAAAAATAAAATAAAACATTGGTGCACTCAAAACACAGTCATCGACTGATAACGATGCGCTTTCAAATACAACCACACCAATAACAATGCGCCAGTGATATTTTTGACTTGTCTTTATGTGCATTAATGATGAATGATTTTTCATCCTTGATGAGTCAATACTCGTGTTGGTACCATTCTCTGACCCCTTTTTCCCTCCCAAAACATGACCATTACCTAACTCTTTTCATTATTTATCCCTCAAATGCCTTGGAAATTGATTAATTAATAGTTTTATAGTTGTTGAATTGCATTTAAATTGATTTAAGGGTTTTGTGTTAATAAATTAGGATTTTTGGGCAAAATAACTACAGGAAGTCCCAACAACCTGTAAATGGCTTATCGTTTGACATGTGGCATGACAGCTAGGCCAGAGCGAAAGGTATGGGCAAAAAGTGGAATGTCCAAGCATGGACAAGCACCTATCTCGCAGCGGAAACAACCCTCCTACATGCGCGGTCAACGCCTGGTCAACTATGGCATGTTGGCACAAAGGCAGCAACAACACACAGTTACAGTCAATCCGATTTTTAGTTGTTTCCTTGTTTTTATGTGCGTAAGCTAGGATAGAAATATCTTTGCGTTTTTGTAAAAGCAGCAACAACCGCCCATGGATGAACATCCATTTTTCAAGGGATGTGAACCGTATGTAATTATAAGGCCAAACCTGGTTATATGTTAGTTGACCTTTTTATGTTTTACGTTTACATTTCTTGTCGCTTCAGAACAGAGCTTTGATTTAATACAAGACTGCATTATAGTCTCCGTGCGTTGTTTTAATACTGTGATCATGGAATAACAATCTCGGTGTACCAAGAACGCGGATGGGCCCTGCGTACATGGTATACCGATATCATTTTAATTGCGTTTACATTGTTATTTTAATTCCATTTTACAGTCAGAGCATTTGATTCATTTGATTGATATTTGAAACTGATATATGCACAGGGATTTAATTGATGTTTATATTTGTGTTTATGAATGCGCTGTTATATGTCTATGCATGCGCTTAAATAGACCATCATCTGGATCGTGAATCATATCCTATAAGGGATTTGATCCAGGATTTCTTTGTAAAGCATTGTTATAGACTGTATGCTTATGATTTTTACTTTGCATGCTTATAATAAATGTTCATGAATGTTGGGTACCATTAAACAGGGGTTTCATGTTTGGTGTCTCTGTAAGGGGACCGAAACCTTTAAATACAGTGATACACAACATGTTATGAGTTGAATCTTAGCTGATAATGATATATAGTTTAATGCTCAGTTAAATATTTGATTGATAGTTTAATATTAGATTAAGTCACAGCATTGTAATTACGAAGAATAGGCTTAGATTAGATCCTTTATGTCTATATATTTTAGACACACACCTCTAAGTCTACGCACCCTAGTCGATAATAAATTTAGCCCAGTCTAGCACCCTAGATTGGACACTACATTTTGGCGCCGTTGCCGGGGAGGCGTACTTAAAGGATTGAAAAGAAAAAAAAAAATTATAAAACAAAAATACAGTTAAAAGTCATGTTCATTTATGCCTAGGTTTAGAGACAATCAGGGTAGATTCATAAGAACCCCCCACCATTCAAAAACTAACCCATCATCATCAGGAGTAGACTCTGTAAAGAATTCAACACCAGCTGAGGAAAATATCATTCAAGCATTAGAGGATAAACAAAAATCAAGGCAGAGACTTACTCTAGTCGAAAGGCAAACTTTATTCATACATAAATCACAGAAGAGGGACTTTCCTAGGTCTGCCACACAAGGAGAAAGTAGCACAGTGACTCAACACTCTCCAGAGACTGAACACTCTCCAGAGATTGAACACTCTCCAGAGACTGAACACTCTTACCTTAATCGCCTCTTTGAAGTAAGTGACTCTGATACAGAGAAATCTACTAAGATGGCTGAGGAAGGAGATGGGTCAGCACCACATCAAAGACAGAGAGATGAGGAAGAGTCAACTTTTCCTTTTCCCATAAGAGAACCACAGGAAGATGATGAGATCAAAATGAAAAATATACCACCATCAGTGCTACCTAATTTCTATGGTATGGCTTCAGAAGATTCGGACTCATTCTTGTTCGAATTTGACATTGTATGTCGGACATATGGCTATACTGATGATGCCCATAGGCTCAGACTTT
>APFE030444798.1:0-16533 GCA_000404065.3 Pinus taeda | reverse complement strand
TAGGGGCACAACAATATTAATAAGGGGTACAACTACAATAGTAATGGGGTAATCACTAGTATTATAGGGACCCAACAGTTTTGCTCTTATTGAATATGATGAATTTCTTTGAGGGTAGATTTAGAGCTGCATCATGGCCCTATTTTTGTTATTGATAGGTCACCTTGTGCTCAACATCAATCAGTATCATGCGTCTTTGACTGGTTGGTTTCCCTTAGGTTCGACATTAGCTTTCACTATCACACATTGGGATTCATGCAGTACCTTGGTTTCCATTTGAACCTATTGATGGATTCCTCACCTCTGTGTCAGCTTTCATTATTGGTTGGTTTAGAGGATTTCTATCGTGTGCTAGCTACATGTTGTGTATGCTAGAAACATGCTTTGGTTAGGTTACTACATCTTTATTCATCTAATTCCTTCCACATTATTGGCCTACAGGTTACACTCACACTAGATTGATGAAGGATGCCTCAATGCCTTCCTTCTACCAAATCTTTTCCCATCAACTTTAGCTCATTGCTCTGGGTAAAATATCTAGAGTCCATTTGGCAGTAACTTAGGGTTTACAATCATTAGTGGGATATTCCTTCACTATCAACAATGGGAAAAAATCATTATCTCCTTATTGATAGATTCTTCCAAGTGTTTGACTACAACTCATTTATTTTCACTTGTTAGATTGTATTGGGTACCTTGGATCTCATCATCATTATTGGTTAGTAGCCTCGCGTTTGTTAATGGTATACATCAATGACTTGTAATCAAATGATTTCTCACATGGTCTGTTTCAGATCATTTATTCCCATTATGTAGAAATGTACCACAACATTCAGTGAATACCTCTGGTTTGTATCAGCATCTCTTGGTTCACTTTTTAGTTTCTCCTGTTTCTATCGGTTGACACCATCCACGTTATATGTTGCAGTTCCTTACAATGACATCCTATATGTTGCCACCCAAGTTGTGGTGCAGTACCATTTATTCCACCATTTCGAATTGATACCATTTGGGTCAGTTTTATGACTTCACTAATCACCTTCATACTTCAACAACTATTTATATGTGATATTCAGGCATGCACTTTGTTGCTTATGATTAGATGATGCATTATGTATTTTTAGTTCCTTTATACTTGTATGCATATTGGATCCTCTTTTTTACTTGACATGAAAACATGATTTACTATTTCTGAGCAGGGGTATGCCTGCCTAAGATAACAGTTTCTTTCTGATCTCTTTCGCTGGCTTGGCAAGCTGAATTCTAGTGAACTCCTTCTCAATCTCAACATGATTCCTATATACTTAATACATTCTGGCCATCATGTACCCCTTCTGATCTCATATATTAGGGGGCATCTATTATAACACAGTTTACTACTCTTGGTATATTTGATGCTTTGATTATGGCCTAGGGAAACCCTTCCATCTAAACTTGGTCCAAAATATAAAAAGCAATGTTTTATTTCCTATATGCTACTTTTCACTGTGATAAAATCATGTACACATGGTTCAGCATATACCCAACCTGCGTACATGTGTTAAAAAACTTAAAATAACAAATTTCCTTAATTTCGGGCATAGTCCATAGGTTTTACCTATTACTCACCTCCTATAGCTCATGACCCAATTGTTTCCCAACTTAAAAAAACTAATTTGGAAAAATATAAATAAACCTTCTTGGGAAGGCCTTAAGGGACAAGAAATGAGATATTGATATTATAGTTGATTTATCCCTAATCGATTCTGATGAAATCCCTGTGCCTTCTGCACTCCCCAAAGCTTTAGGAAACCCTTGTTTCCTCTTTTGAGATATCCTTCATCCTCCTTGAGGTATCCTTGTGTATGATGATGGAGGAAGATTGTTGTGGCCAGGAAATAATCGATTTGGAGGATGGTTCTGCTTGGAGCTCGAGGAAGACTCAGGTTGTATTTTTCCATCTTTCTTATAGCTTACATCAATAAAGAAATGTTTCTCCAATCCTCATATTAAAATATGTTTATGCATTGATCTATATTTTGATTTGTTTATGAATCTTATATTGATGCATAATTGTTCATTCATTTATACGATCTACCATATATATCATGAATATGCTTTATGTTTGTACTATTTTATATGCTTTGTTTAGATAATTTACAAGTTTCCAAGGCATCAGGAGAGGCAGAGGGTTTTCACCCTATGGGATCTACTGAAACGTAGGACCTCTGGGTAAGGACACTTCTTCCCAACTCAGTAGAATAAGCATTTAGATTGTTTGTCTGATCATTTCTTGTTGTTTTTTTTCCCTCCGCTCTGTTGGGGTTTTCAACCCAAGGCCCTAGGGTGTTCTCACTACAACACTTGTGTATGTTATGCAGTCAGGTATTTCCTTTACAATCATGTGCAGACTAAATGGTGTGAGGTATAATTGGGACTTCACAATAGGGATACCCCTTGTATGTTAGCAGTATCTAGCAGCATCAATATCCTAGTGCTAGAAGAAGACTTAGATGAAAAGTTGAGCTTGTAAATTCTATTTGAATCTATCATATTAAATGGCTACATCCCAAATCATATTCCTAGGGTGTTATTTAAAATCCTTGAATCTTTCTATCCATGTTAAATTCTTATATAACATTCCACATTTTAAGTTTTATGGAAAGGTTCCAACAACCATCCTTGATTATGTTCTTAAATTTGTTCAATTGTTTTCAAGGGGAGTTTATTTTGAAGATATTCTTGGTCGGTTGTTCACCCTCACTTTGGAAGGTCATGGCCAACAATGGTATTGTTATTTACCTATTTCTTCCATCCATTATTTCACAGAACTGGTTAATGAGTTTTGTCGTGTCTCTGACAAGTATGATTTTCAATATGTTCATAATAGAATTGATCATCTTTTTATGGAATCAAATGAATCTTTAGAACAATTTGTTGACTAATTTATTCACTTTTGTTATGAGTTTCCTGATGAAGATGTGTATTTAGAATCTTTGGATGAGAAATTTTGGTTCCTGGTTAGGATTTCAAGGAAGTATTTTCAACTAGATCCACTAGATGTTCCTTTCCAAGAAGAATATCAAAATTTTTACGAGGAATCTACAAATATTTTTATTCTTATTTTTTCCTCCTTTTTGTGTACCTTGTTTGTTACTATTCAAATTGAGAAATATGATAATCAAATAAATGAATCTAATTCAGGAATTATTCCTAATGGATACGAATCTATTGATGAGGAGTTAATTTTCTTCTCTTCTCTTTCTCAAGATGTTGAATCTCCTTGTTCTATCAACCATGCATCTTGTACTTTTGGTAATCAGTCTATCAATCTTGAATCCTTTAAATATGTTGAACCCCTAGAAAAAGACTATCTTGATCATTGTGTTTCTATCAATCTTCATGATTATGCTTGTTCAGGTTTTATGGATGAATCTTTGTTTTCACAGGATGACTTAGGTTTGCAAAACTTTCAATTGGAGTCAAATGTGATCATTGAGGAATTTATTTTAGAGGAATTTAGGTTCTTGGTAGTGAATCAATTAATATAACACAAGGAGATGAAGGTTTTCAAGAAGATGACATGTTATTCATTGATGACTTCTATCAAAAACTTCCTAATCTGTCTAATAGAAATTAACCATTCCATGAATTGAGCAACTCTAATTTGGTCTCTTTTGCTAATTTGAATAATGGAGGTTGTTTAGAGATAGAACTGTCCATGTGTTCAAATTTAGAGTTTACATAATTTGAACATTATGAGTCTTGTGAGGAAGTCAAATCACTTCAATGTACAATAATGGTTATGTTAGGTCATTGCTACCCCAATGAAACTTGTGAATTTGGTCAGATCAAGATTTTCTTCCAAAATTCCATTCTTAGCATTCTTTCATGGGATGTGGACCATTCTTAAGGGATGTCTGATATCTTCATGTTGAATTATTTATCCCTCAATATGGAATCTATGATTATATGTATAAAATCCAATTGATATACCCTTCTTCATGTGAAAATTATATCTTGAGCTTGGAAACAAGGAGAGTGTTGAATGATGATCAAAATTTTCAAATAGACACCCCTTCCCCCTCACCCTCAGGTTTGATTGAAACACTAGTACTAATATTTTCCATTCTATATGTGATTCACAATATGTTGGCTTATTGGGCCATAAACTAGGCTTGGAAGAGTTATTAGCCAAGCAAATCCGTAGCTACCGACTCTTTTGGCAATAGCCCGCGGAGCACGGACTGAGATCTCACCCTAGGTAGCAGGGGAGGGTTTTGGAACTAGGTTTCCACACCGTTGGGATGTCTTTATGTGGTCTGGAGGGGTCACAAACCATTATGTGTCCTCACGCTACTTTGGACTGTTATTAGGCTTCCGCGAGGATCCGCGTGAGTGTACTTGCACATTAATAGAATTATGATAGATCTAATCTTATTGTTATGGTCTTTAAGCAAACATTTAACTTTCAAACCCAGCGTGTGTAGTTATAAAAAGATATGAATTCACATAACAAATGCAAAAACCAAAGTACTGGTAGATCAACAATATTTCAAAACCAAGTTATCTTTATTAATAACTTCCTTTCAATAAAACCTTCCTTTCACCTTGTGCACATAGCTGCAAGGGTCTATGCACACAACTATGGACTCTCTTAGGTTTCTACGGACATAGCTTGGAATCCTCTATCTACTGACTAACACCCTTGACTCGAACTTATAGACGCAAAACTCTTATTACTTTCACCAACCCATAATACATCAGATCAAATCTAGAACAAAAATAAATGCTTTCTACCCTTAGAGCCTCACTCTATTTATAGAGTCACATGGTCCATAGACCATGGGTAGACCAACTTACGTTTTATTATTCTATATTATTTTTCGGCAGACAACCCCTTGACTTGACCTATTACATTTCGTGCTCCACGCATGTCAGAGATTTGCAATATTATTTCCCTAACTTCTAGGCTTTAAGCCCCAAAACCATTATGTCCGGCCTTCACTACCCAACAAAATATGATTTTGATCTTGCACATTATGTGGATATGTCCATAATCAATTTCTCTTTGCAAGGTTCTCAAGCTGGTTGTTTTCATGATCCTATTGTAGATTGGTTAGAATGATAATACCTACAGATTTCAATGGCTTATAATAAGTACCTTCATTTATTCAACCAAACTTTGTATCATTGTGAGTCAATGAGGTGTTTTTTTGGTGTCTCCTATCTTCATATGTCTCACCTGCATTAGATAGAGTATTCATTTACCTTACACTTTTTTCTTTGATTTCATACCTTTGTCTTTGTGTGTATATGTCTTGGTTGCCTACTTTTCGGATTGCAAATTATGTTTTATTTATTTCAATTGACAGTATCCATTGACTTAAGGGTCAATAACATCTTCTGTGACTGCATTGAAAATTCCATTTTACTTAGTCTCGATCCTCTACCCTTTAACATAGGTTAAGTTGCATTTATTCAACTACATTGTATTATTTTCCTTTCATTTTATTCTCATGATTCTCTTGTCTTGTTTTCCTTATAGGTCATGAATGGAATTTGTTTTTTTGAGATTTGAGATGATTTGTCTAAACTTTTGGAAAGACAAATTATAGTGGCGTGGAACCCTTGGCTAGTATGTGACTTTTATTCTTTAATTAGACCTTTACAAATTTCAAATTTGATGACACCTGGATGGAAAATACGATCCAATCGGTTGGAAAACCATAAGAAGAACCTAACTATCATATCTATTTAGGATATCCATTCCTAGATTAAGTTTGTTTTGCATGGTGTTATCTCACTGATCCAATCAAGTAATGAAGGGAAAGATGAAAACTAATAGTGAGAAATTCAATATCAGATGTATATATATTTGTCTCTGAAGGAACAACCTCTCATGCTCTCAATAAGAGAAGATCCATCTTCCTCCCCAAAAGAATAATAAGTTCTTAATAACATGTGAAGTTATGAAAATAAATAAACTGTGAAAAGAGAAAGGCTTCTTGCACAAAAAGGTAAATCAAGAAACAGTGTCGGGGTACTGAATATGCTCACTAGTAGTGAAGCAATGCTCGTGTTCCTATAGTGACTCTGCCAACATACTGAACATGCATGTTAGAAGTGAAACAACACTAGAGATGAAAAGTAGCACTTGATTATCTTTAACTTGCCATTACTATATTGCCCTCTCCTAGATCGAACCAATTGAGATTTGGAAAGTCTTGTAATATGTTTGAATGAGTAAGGGACTAAATGGAATTATATCTCTAATCAAGTTGAATGGGTAAGACGAGAAAATCCACCAAGTGAATGAATATTTCCTAAAGGACTAAGACTTCATACGTAAAAGTAATATCTAAATAGAGAATATGGAGTTCTTCTAGTGCATCGCCAAGTGATGTCACTAAGACAATGACCCTCCAAAACTTTTTCCCTATTCTATTTCGGAGCCTGCATGAACTATCGTTTCAAGCTATCCTCTATCGCCTTGTTATTTTTTCATGTTTTTCTAAGCATTGATCATCCTTGCAACATTCTTAAGTGTCACTTTTCATCTTAGGTCAAATTTTCTAAGTGTCATCTTCTTATCTTTGGAAGTGCTTCTGCTGTCTTTTTAAATATATGAAAAGCACTAGATTTCTTTGACATAGTTGTTGGCATTATGACTAAAGCATTGTACTTGATAGAAACCTACTTGATAAAGATGTCAACATGATGGTGGAAAAATGAGTATACAGGCCAATGCATATGTGATAGAGAAGTTGGATGAAGGAATATTAGTTTAGAGATAGAGGAAGGCTAAAGGTGTTTTTTTAATAAATATACACGGGTCCTATGAACAAAGTTCACATACATACATGGGTATGGTGAAGAAAATTCACTTACAATTTCTGCACCATAGTATTCTCAATACCAGGGGTATTTACCATGGTATTGACAGATAGTAGTGATAGAGGAAATGGATATTTGATCCTGTCAAATAATACCATCGAAATAACTATGGAATTTTCCTAAGGTATTGGCTAAGGCCTAAGATATATAAGGAGATGGAGATCAAAGTGCTAAGTGTGCATGTATTGGGTTATTGATGACTAATTTGATATGAAATAATTGTACACCAAGGAGTATGATAATGGACAAGATCTACTAGATATGAAATGACTATGAATAATCTCCTTATGGTTTGATACTTTAGTGATGATGAATTTAAGGTATTTATATGTTATGGTGTATGCTGAGATTTGGGTTTGATAGGTGTTTTGGTGTGCAGTGAATGTTTGACTCAGTAATGACAGATCTATATGCAAGTATGAGTCATAAAAATCATGTACATACATGGATCTAATTTTCGATAGTCGCCTATACATTCTATAAAATAGACAAATTTGTACACGAGTGTGAAGTATAAAAGGGTTGTACATATGCGAAAGTGCTTCATAAGATTCATGTATATCTGCTAGTATTTTTTTAGTATGAGCTAATGATAATGATTTATCTATTATATTATGTTTTTTGTTGTCTGTCAATAAAGTCTCTTATAATTATCTATGTTTCACAATATTGTCTTGCCTGAGTTGATTATGAAGTAAAGTATTAACTTGTGATGAGGCTGCTAGGTGATGATCTACACTTGGTTCAGTGATGTATTTTAGATTAAGTATCTATTTGGGTGATTGATTTAGTGTTACAGGGATACATATTCAACTATCAATATTTTGATATTTGTACGTCAATATTCTTCAACGGAAATGTGTACATATGTAGGTATGAGTAAGAACAATAGCATATATATTATTACATGTGTTTAGATAGGGTTTGGAGTGACATAATTTGGTTTCAATGATGAACAATATGTGGTATAATATTCTGACTATTGGCTTGATGGGGCCTAACCAAGGTTCAGTGTTAATTAGCCAAAGAAATCCCTACACTACTGGCCCTTTCGGCAATAGCCCACAGAGTGTGGACTGAGGTCTCACCTGAAGCATTATGGGGGGATGTTATAACCAAGTTTCCACACCTTAGAGATGTCTGAGGGGTCGATTTTGTCCAACTCTGAATAGCTTCACGTAGGTCACTTCGCACACTATCCTAACCTACAAGACCTTCGCGATCTGTGACAATCGCCTTTGCACAACCCTCACCAGGGGTTGAGGTGATTTTGTGCTGCCCAGGCAGCGATCTATGCTAATTCCCTAAGTTACACTATGGATCTTACTTATCTTCCTATAACTATTAGATATCTTCATGTAAACAGATACTTTGTCTCATATTATCTTAGCCAACATAATTATATAAGTTCGTGCATATAAATAGTAAAAATGCAATTCATACCCAATATACTCAATGGCAATACATCTTCTTTATTACTTCTCCAAATGGTTACAGACTCGACTCACCCTGTGCACTCAGCTATAGAGGTCTCCGCACTCAGCTGTGAACTACTAGGCCTCTATGCACTAAGCTGGAAAGCCTTCTCCTACTCTACGACCCAAGACTCAACTCTACAATTAGATAAGACTCAATTCTTCATCATTCAGTCATGACTATGATTCGGTGATTTACAACTTAGAGCGTCACTCTATTTATACAAGCCCATGGTCTGTGGACCATTGGTAGATCTCTAAATCTAACATTACATTACAAAAGTGACAGCAGACAAGCCTATGACTCATTTACAAGTTCTCTCTCTGTGCCCACAAAACGCTGAGTCTTACATCAAATTTAGTCAAAATATGGGCTTTAAGCCCAAAAACGTCCCTTGGGGTATCCCGTGCCCAACAAGCTCCCAACATAAACATAATGACTTGCCCTTGAATCACTCTGTTAGTGTAGAGATCTTTGCGTGGAGAACTCCCAACTCTATCTGAATTGCAGCAAGATCTATAGTGCAGTGTGAAGCTGCGTGTTGTACCTCCTGTAGCTATTCAGATGGGGTGGCCACCTACGTATGGCTTCAATAGACTACTATTTACTTTTCCTAGGAAGAGTTCGCCATTTAGTTTCACCAACTGAACCGCGCCACTATCTCTGATTTCCTTAATAACATACGGTCCCATCCAATGCATTTGGATCTTCCTCAGGAATTAATCAAACTTGCTGTCATATAACAACACCAAATCGTTTACCTTAAAAGTGTGCAAATTGATATGTCAATCATGGTAGGCCTTTTCGCATTGCTTTTGTACCTGCTGATGGAATCCAATGAAAATTTATTCTTCTTTGAGTTCCTCCAACTGCGCGAGCCTCTCCTCCATGGCTCTGTGGTTCATCATACATGTGAGCACTGTTATGCATAGACCAGGTAGGATATACTCCATCAACATTACGAATTCCACTCCATAGACCAGTCTAAAATGTGTATGTCCCATCAGTTTCTTGCATCTTTACCTATAATCCAATAATATTGTGTGTACGCGCAGGTCCCAGTCACTTCTCTATCCATCGCATACTTTTGTTAGTGCAGTCTCCAATACTTTGTTAAGCACTTCTATTGTCCCATTAGCTTGTGGGTAATATGGTGTGATTTTTTGATGATACACCTAGAAGTCTTACATTGCGTTGATCATTTTATTCAGGAAATGTGTACTGTGATCGTTCATTAAGATCTTCGGACAACTGAATCATGTTAGTACGTGGTCAAACAGAAACCTTGTGGCCATCATGGCTGTCCAATATTTTACTTGTTGTGCTTGTACCCAACACATCAGGTATTCTGTTGTAGTAATAATATATCTCGTGCTTGTCTTTCCTTGTGGTTTGATAGGTCTTAAAATGTTGATTGCCCACTTCTCAAAGGGCTACAACATCATTTGTGGATTCAAAGGCAACTCATCCCTCTACAATGGCTTACCCATTCTTTGACATACATCACATGCCTTGCAATGTGCTTTTGAATCCTGATGAAGGGTTGGCCACCACAACCCTGCACGAAGAACCTTCTGCGCAGTTTCTCTCCCTACATAATAACCTCTCCCCCGGCCCCCATGTGCATCTATGAGGATGATACTTCTTTCAAACTCTGGTACATATATTCATAGTATCTCATCATTCCCCATCTTTTATAGGTGCTCCGCAATGACAGAAAAATTTTCGCGTGAACCACTAGTTCCTTCTTCTCCTAGAAAGAGTAACCTTTCAACGTAGTTCCAATTGTTAGAAAGTGAATTGTATCTTCAAAATGTCCATCTGCTATGCGCATGACAAAAAGTTATGCATCAGGTAGTCCTTCCTCCAAGTTAGTAGGTTCCTCCCCCGTCTCAATGTGCGATAGCTGATCAGGTCCTGTGTTCAGTCATCTAGGCTTCAAAACAACTCAAAATCATATCCTTGGAACAATAAAATCCACCTGCATATGCACTCCCCCAACAAAAGCTTATTAACCAAGTATTTTAGTGTCGAATGATCTATATATATCTTGAAGTGTCCCCCTAGAAAATAGTGGCGATATTTCTAGAGTGCGTACACCATAGGCAGTCCCTCGTGTTCAATGGTGGAATAGTTCTTTTCTACTTTAGATACTCTCCAACTCATGAATGCAATAGGGTGATCCAAGCCCTCTCCACCATCCTGTGTGAGAACTACCCCCAGTGCTATACACGATGTGTCAACATGCACATGGAATTCTTTCTTCCATTTCAGGAAGACAAGAATTGGCGCAGTAACCATCTTTTCCTTCAATAAATCTAGGCTTTTCTTACAGTCATCATCCCAGTCGAGCATGACATCCTTCCTCAATAGTTTTTCCATTAGCACGGTGATTTGAGTGTAAGTTTTGATAAACTTTTTGCAATACCTCGTAAGTCCCAAGGTAGCATGCAGCTGTTTCACACTGCAAGGTGATTCCAAATTCATAATCATCATGATTTTTGTGGCGTCTACCATCAGCCCTTGTTTGCAAACCAAATGTCCTAATACGTTCCCAAAGGGAATGAGAAACATACACTTCTTGAGGTTAAGCACGATTTGGTATCTTCAGCATGTATCCAACATCAAGCACATGTTCACCACATGGTTCCTAACCAACCCAAATATTGTCTAGTCATCAAAATAGACCTTCAAGAATTTATGAAAATATTCCTTGAAGGCTGCAACAACTACGCACGAAAATATGGTTGGTGCATTCTTCAATCCAAACAGAATTTCAATGTATTGAAATCAACCCTACTCCATCATGAAGGTTGTCTTGCTCCTATTTTTGGGCAGTGGACCCCCCCATAGTGGGTTTTTGGGGCTTAAAGCCCGGTTTTGGGTCAATGTAATGTAAATACACCAGAAAATGTGGGCGCGAAGTGCGAGAGTCTAGGGTAGTCCACCCTAAAATATTGTAATTTAATCTAGAATGTGTTGGCCCACCAATGGTCTGCAAACCATGGGAATGTATAAATAGAGTGAGGCTCTAAGGGTAGAAGTCTATTTTCAGTCTAGATCTTAAGTGATATCGGTTTTTGAATGTGAAATTAGCTCTGAGCCTATAAGTATGTGGTTTGAGTCACAGTAGTAAGAAGAGGCTCTACAGCTGTGTGCATAGAGGCCTAGTAGAGTTCGCAGCTGTATGTGTAGACCCTTGAAGCTGAGTGCGTAGGGCGGAGTTGGGATTGTAACTAAACAAAGGTCTAATAAAAGATAAGTTGATTATGAAATATTGTGCATCTGCTCGTAGATCTGTGTGTTTATGCTTATGTTATATTGTTACACATCTCTTTACAGTTTATGTTTGTGGGCACTTGTTATGAATATTGAATGATTGATAAAGACTACTAGGCCCAAAAAATTAAATCATATCTATAATAATAACATAGTAAGGGTAAAGGATTTAGATAGTGCCTCTTTGCACTCTGTACCAGAAGGTCAAATAGCCACACAGAATAGTGCAAGCATGTAGGATTGGTTCACGAACTTCCCAAACCTCATCAAGGCATCACTAAGGTGTGGAAACCTAGTTCGAGCACCTCCCATACTACTTTGGGTGAGACCTCAGTCTGCGCTCCATGGACTATTGCCGGAAGGGTCGATAATTCAGGGATTTGTTTGGCTAAATCACTTCTGAACCTGGGTCAGGCCCCAACAAGCCAGCAAATGGTTTCATTGACGGGATCGGGATCTGCCTAAGGGATGTCTAATGTCAGAACATTGGAACTCCATAAAGAAGGAAATTAAAGTGTGTTTGGATCAAAAGCTTCACGAGTTCGTGACACAGAAAAATAGAACTCTACAGGCATCTGAGAAAATATGGATATATCACTACGTATATATGGAAATCCATGAGATCTTTTTCGTGTCCTTATCTTATGAACTGTACGAGTGGATTGCGAGGCTAGCCGATAGCTATGGGAGGTACAAACTCGATCAACAAATAGTATGGACTCTAAAGTTAGTGTGTAGGCTAGAGGCATTAGAAGATAAGATCATGTGGGCCATGGACCATTGGCTTGACTAGATAATAACGGGGATTTATCACTTACTTAGTTCACGGTAGACATGACTGTGAGCTATAGTGAAGCAAAACAATGGTTTCTCAAGGGACCGTGAGGTAGGTACATTAAATCCTTCAATACCTAGATTAAGATGTTGTTATGTGAAAAGTAGGTTATGCGAATACATTGATGTTTGGAATGACATGGAGCAAAAAGATCTACAAAGTTATCGAAGGATTAGGAAACAGTTGCTTAATTTCACCTTTGCAAGAGAGCGAGGAGGAGCGCACTCGGGTTTCTCCGAGAAGTGCAGTCAGTTTGATAAGGCAACACATTCCGCAGTTATCACCTCCACTTTTGCCATCACCCACTTCACCTACTTCACCCCCATCTTCAACCACCCCACCTCCACCAAACTTGCAGTTCATAATGGTGAGCATGATCAAGCTACCCATATTTAGAGGAGTAGGGAATGAGGATTCAGACCAGTTCTGATTCATGGTAAGAGTAGTGTGGGAAGCACATGGGGTCCCTAATGACAACATTAAGAGGGCCACATTAGTGAGCACTCTGCAAGGTCGCATGTTGACATGGTATAACAAGCACTTGAATGATCACCCAAATGTAGGAATAGTGGTGATCCAGAATGCGCTGAATAGAGAATTTAGCCAGCCAAAATCAGAGACATAGTCAATAATTGAATTTAAAGATATCCTGAAGCTTCTAGGTGAGACCCCCTGGGATCTAGGTCAGAGACTGAAAAATATGATCTGCGAGGCTAATATGACGCTAACGAATGTGCAGCACCATGCCTGGTTTGTGGCATCTTTGGTACCACACTTGAGGACGACGCTATCACAACTGAAGCTTTCAACCTAGGTAGAAGCATTGGAAGTGGCAATGAGGTTGCATGAAACGCTGATATAGGATCTGAGATTGGGAGTCAAACAAATTGACGTGCAAGTATAGAATCTATGCTTAGAGATGTAGAGTTTGAAACATGATAGGGTGCCATGGTGAAAGGAACGCGAAGAAGTATGGTGCATAAAATGCGAAGACCAGGGCCAAAACAAGGATCATTATCCAGTATTCACGAACTACTTGGCAATAGGGGGACCAATGCTATTGAGACCAGAAGCATAAGCAGGGCCAAGTGCGGCACCCGCGCTATGGTGCATGACCTGTTAGTGGGAGGAAAGAACGTGACGAACAACTTCCATTTGTTGCAAAAGTATACATAGACCCCCCAACAAGTGTTTTGTCATTTTTGTAGATTGGTGGGCAGGGATGAGCATACTTGTCGCAGCTACGAGTTAATGAAGGAGCTGACCCAAGCATATAGAATGCAGACAAAAACACGAGGCTTCGACCCAGCCATGGGGATGGTGCGCGCTAGATTTTAGGGTCGAGGTCGGGGACGAGGAGGAATGGGGCTACGAAGGGGCCATGGATAGTTAATATGCTATAATTGTGGAGGAACAAGGCACTAAGCTCGTGATTGTACCAACCTAACAAGAATATCTTGTTTGTACTATGAGCATTTTGATCATGAAATGGTAGATTGTCCTATGTCAATCGCACAAATGCGTGAGAAAGGGGTACTATAGCCTAATCGAGCTTAGAATATGCAAATGACGAGGTCTAAACCACGCAAAGAAGACCCCAACATGAAAATGGTGCTCAAAAGCAGCGCAACGACAAGGGAAGATAAGGGGAAGTAGCCCAAAGAAGAAACATGGGTTTGCAAGGCTCCTACAAAGGAAGCTTAGTTTGACTTGGAACACACCAAGGAGATGTTTATGAAAGCTAAGAAGAGCTTCGTGGAAGCCTCTACTACAGGTAGTAAGGATCAACCAGAGATAGGGATGGATCCTTCTATGCTAACTACCCTCTTAGAGACATGCATGAAATTTCTGCGTGATAATAAGGTGGTTAAAGGACTACAGAAGTTGATAACTAGGTGTGTAGGGTTAGGGGAACCGCACATAGTCCGGAAGCTAGGACAGCATGCATTATGCACCAGGAGGGAAATGAGATTAACGGCACAGATTGACGAATATGAGATGGATCAGGTAATCCTTGACTTGGGTTCGGATGTGAATGTGTTACGAAAGAAAACATGGGAATGCATTAGTAGGCTCGTATTGCAATGGTCCCCGATTCAATTGCAAATAGTGAACCAACAAAAGATTTTGCCCATGGGGAGGTTGTAAGGGGTAACAATGGATATCGAAGGCTTGAGCACACAAATGGACTTTGAAGTAATATAGATTGTTGATGACAGCAATCCTTATCCCACATTTCTAGGAATCGACTAGGCCACTGATATAAATGGAGTCATCAACCTGAAGAAGTGAATATGGTATTCAAGAAAAATTCTCTATGTGTAGTAGTTCCACTAGATCCAGCCAAAGGAGAGCGTTACACTAAACCTGTGTGCAACGATGACAATGACGATGAGCTAGATTGTATTTACTAGATAATGGCACAAGACTAGGATTTGGTGAACCCAACAGCAAATGGGAGAATCTCACGGGAGTGCAATAGTTCCTGTATTTCGGATTCATATGAAGAAATAGAACACTGGTAAAACCAGTTGCATGAAGTAACAATGTTGCATTGCAACATGATGATTAGATCATTGTGTTGCATGATGACTAAAGCAAGGGAACTACCAACATATGATGGGGTAACAAAAGTGGATGCATTCTTAGACAAAATTGAAATTGAAGTACCGGGACAGCAACAGTGTGGTGTGCTAGAATGGGCGTTGCGTGCAACACCCGCACGATGGGGGAATACACATCAGAAGACTATGGGGAACTAGCACGAATGTAGAAGATGGATGTGCTTACGGTGTAGAAGTCCCCAGTGTCAAACGTGAGTTGGGCAGTGAAGACGAAGTAGTTTGCACGCTCACCTGTGTCGATGGGTGCAAACAAGTGTTGTGTAACCATACCCCAGACTAAGGATCGAAAATTAGAACTCGACGCAGGGAACGCAATGTATGCCACAAAAATTCCACATCAATGTAGGTTTTAACCCTGTACAGAAATTTCTTGGATACGAATTCTGAAACAAAGAAAATAAACAATGCCAGAGCATAACACATAAAACACATATGCATAGAGATTTTCCCCTCGATCCCAAAACCGAGACTACCAGCTTGATTTTTCATTATATTCCTTTCAATGTTACAATACATATTTATACATGCTTAATCATCCAACACCATGGACCGAAAAACCATCGCGTCCAAAACCATGGACCGAAAACCATAGGTAGGTTTGCCCAACATAATATACGGTCCAAAAAAAATTTTCCCGGGGCACTGCCTCGGACCCCGTAGAGGGGGGCTACCCACCCCACTCTAACCCCCCGTTCACTACGTGGGTTAGTCGTGGAAAGAATATAACACAACCCAACACGGGCAGCACCCCAGGAAAATTGTTTGTGGACCCTATATTAGGTTGGGCGAACCTAACTATGGTTTTCGGTCCATGATTTTGGACACGATGGTTTTTTGGTCCATGGTATTGGATGCTTCGGCATGTATAAATATGTATTGTAACATTGAAAGGAATATAATGAAAAATCAACTGGTAGTCTCGGTTTTGAGATACAGTGGGAAATCTCTGTGTATATGTGTTATGCTCTCGCATTTTTATTTTTTTGTGATTTAGAATTCGTATGCAGGTAATTTTTGTACGGGGTTAAAACCTACATTTGATATTAGAGTTGTTTTTGTCTTCAAGGGGACGCCTTTGTTGCTGAGGGGTTTCGCTCGGGCCTGTGGTAGACCCTGTTCAGTGCGAGATCTGCGAGATCGATTCTGGTGGTGAAAGAAGATGGCGAGCAACGAAAAGATAGAGATTGAGAAGTTCAATGGTCAGAGTTTTGACTTGTGGAAACTCAAGATGGAGGATCTATTGGTGGATAAAGATCAGTGGATCGTAGTAGATCCGAGTACAAAACCAACGGGAGTGACCGATGAAGAATGGAAGAAGTTGGATCGGAAGGCAAAGAGCACAATACGATTGTGTGTCTCAGATTCAGTATTGTTGAATATATCAGGGGAAGCTACGGCGAAGGCCTTATGGGACAAGTTAGGGGCTTTGTACCAATCTAAGTC
>APFE030444788.1:19380-47738 GCA_000404065.3 Pinus taeda | reverse complement strand
AGTTAACAGGGGGTTTGAGGGGTACCCGTAACCCCACTTTATGGGGTCCGGGGCAGCGCCCCAGAAAAATTTTGGTTTTGGACCCTATGTTAGGTTGGGCGGACCCACCTATGGTTTTGTGCATGATTTTCGCACATGTTTTTTGAATGCGATGGTTTTCGGTCCATGGTTTTGGACGCGATGTTTTTCGGTCCATGGTATTGGATGCTTCGGCATGTATAAATATGTATTGTAACATTGAAAGGAACATAATGAAAAATCAAGCTGGTAGTCCCGGTTTTGGGATCCAGTGGGAAATCTCTATGTATATGTGTTTTATGTGTTATGCTCTCGCATTTTTATTTTTCCTGTGATTTAGAATTTGTATGCAGGTAATTTCTATATGGGGTTAAAACATACAGTAGAAAAGATTGGTTTTATATCAATGTCATCATCTATCCATTCTTATTTTTCAACGTATATTGTTGTTTTTGCAGGTGGATATAGTGTGAATTTCTTTTTTGAGCTCCCATCAGAAATGAACATATCACCCTATCTACAACTTCTAAAAGCATCGGTTGTAGCTAGCCATGGTCTTCCTAGAATCAATGCATGTCCTCCTAAGTTCTTCTTGGGTGTTAAAATCATAAAATCAACAAGGTATTCCCAAGAATATATATATATATATATATATATATATATAATTATATATATATATATATATATTATATTATACCTTCAAGTTTGATTACAAATCTATTTGCCAATTGTAACAATCTAGGTGTATATTGAAGATTAGAAAGTTTTAATTGATTCGTTTCTTTTTGTTCTTGGTCTTTTTATCCTTAATTCTCTAATTTTCTTTGCGCAAATTGGTATTTCCTTAATGGATTGTAGCAAAGAAATGTTTATGCAAACATTCTTCAGTGCATCTAACATGTCGTAATCAGGAAATAAAATACATTTTTCTACCCCTTCATTAATTTTAATCTCTGAGGAAAAGGTTGTTTTGAAACAGATACTGAAGGTTGTGCCATAATAGGAGTTCAGTTATTTGAATGTGTTGGAGTAACTTGTTTTTGATTTTTTTTTTCTTTTTCATTAAGAGACTTCTCTCCTTCAAATATCTTTTATTTTTCACTTTCTTGAATAACAAATGATGGGGACTTCTTTTCTAATATTCTGCAATATATAAGTTGAACATTGTTTAGATCTAGTGGAGTTATCATGTAAGTTTGAAAATTTTGTCCTTCCATATTGTAAATAGGTTGTGAAATTTTATTATTGTTGGGATTTTGGAGTGGTTGGGTAGGCAATTTGTTTGGTCTTTGAGGAAATGGTAATGAAAGTTGTGGATTCAAATTTTGAGGTTGAGTTTGTTGAATGGGCTGAGGATAATATTGTGGATGCAAAGTAGGACATGATTGTTGAAATTTTCGAAATTGAGGATATTGAGGATATTGAGGGTACTTTCCATAATGATTTTTCCATCCTTTTGATCAAGGTTGTGGCCAATATTTCCAAGGCATTGGGGCAGTTCAATTACTTTCTGATGATTGTGCAAATGGTTGAGTGTTAAAGCCTTGAGCTATATTTGGTTGTGGAATTTGCCAAGGTCTTTTAGCAATAAAACAAAGGGGATCTACCTGATTTGGTACTCCTTCTTGATAGACAACTTTAAGACTTGGTATTGAGGGACATTCTTTTGTATCATTATTTTCCGCACATACAACACAAGTTTCTACACTCTTTAAATCAAGAGGACATTCTCTCAAGGAATGTTTCTTTCTGCACTTAGGCAAAAAGAGGACAATAAAACATTTTCAGCTTTTTGCTTCTTTTTTATTTTAAGGGTGTCATTTTTTTCACTAAGGCTCCCTAAAATATATGTTTTAAAATTATCAAGTGAATTTCCTAATTCTTCTCTACTTACTGTCCCAGCAACAGATTTATTAATCCTTGATAAGAGAGGGTCTCTTGGATTTTTCCCGGTTCTTTCTTTGCCTCTTGAAATGTGTATGCATAACTCACAAATTTCTCCTAGTGACAAGTGATAAATGTCTCCCTTACCCATTATATTGAGAATATCAATCCACTAATCTCTAATGGATTTCAATAAGAGAGCTTTCAATGTTTCCTAATCTAGATCATTGATTTTTTCCCTTTTAACATTATAAGCAAATCTTTCAACAAAGTCTTTCAGATTTTCATCTTCTTTTTGTACCATTTTAAAGACTTCATCCTTAATACTATGGGGAACACAACAGTCCTTATATTTATCTAAGAATGTAGTTTTCATTTGTTCCCATGTTCTTATGGAGTTTATTCCTAAACTCATAAACAATTTTAATGTTGCTTCTTTAAGGGTTGCAGGAAATAATTTCAAATTTTGAGCATCATGCAGATAATCATATGATGTACACAAGACTTCAAATTCAAAGAGAAATGTTTCAGGATCTTCCCTCCTTAGTCCATGAAAGTTTGGAAGGATAGAGGGTGAGATATTTTTCATTGTCACAACTGTATCTTCATCGAGAATAGGAAATCCAAAGGGTTCTAGATTTATATCTTCTCCTCTTCCTCTTCATCTTCCTCCACCTCTTCCAGCTCCCATATTTCCTCCTCTTCCTCCTCCAATCCTAGGTTGTTCACCATTCAAATTATGTACCCCTCCTTCTCGCTCTCCAGCCATTGTAGATTCTACAGAAGTAATATTATGTTGGGCCTTAGTTTTGGTCTTATTTTGCTCTATGAAACTTACTAATCCATCTATTTATCATCCATTTTCACTTCATTCATTCAATTTTGATGTATATTTGATATCCATTTAGGTATTTAGCTTTAATTTGTCAATTTCTAAAGTTTTTATGAAAGTTTGATTTTTAGTGCAAATTTGGCAGATTCAGAAATTCCCGTAATCACTCTATGGTTGATGTGGTTGCAAGACACTTGGGAACAAATTGAATATATGAATGGAAAGCTTGGGAACTAGGACTAATCCACCTTTTCTTAGTTCGAACAGAACAAGCTTTATTAGGCCCATTTGGTGCTAGCCAATCATGACTAGTCATTCAGAAATCCCATAGAAATAGGGCAGTTTTGAGATTCTATGGGATTGGTCATATTTCTTGGGATGGGAGTAGTGAATTCGACTTGGATAGATGGATTAGAGTAGATGGGTTTGTTAGAGTGAATATATATCAGTTTGTTTCATTAGACTTCTTATTTAAGAGCCACAACTTTGATGGCTTATGTATTGACTTATTATACTTTTATGCTGTGACACTTTTGGATTGAGGAGTTAATTTGAAGACTTGTGCTATTATTATTTTGCTGCTCAATGATATGGATGTGTAAGTGATTTGAGCTTCTGATATAATGTCTCAAGTGTGCAAGGCAAGGGTGGAGGGCCCCCACTCCAAGCTAAGTATACTTCCTTGTTAACTAGTTTTATTTCTTGTAATCTGTTTAGTGAAGAACTGGTTTTTCAAAGCTTTATTTCAGATTGCTTCATGGTTCATGCATGGTGATTGATTGCTTTAGTTCTTATCTTATTCATCACTTTATTAATTTGGAGAAAAACAAGTCTTCAAGTTGAGCATCTCTTCTACTAAAATGATGAATTAAAACCAATTTCTTTGGTTTGCATGCAAGTAATTTCTTATTGTGATTTTGGTATTGAGATGAATAAATTATGATGAAATACTTTATGTGTCTCTTAAGTTAAGATCTTCTTTCATTAACAATTTATCCATCTTAAGTTCTTGATTTTAATCTCTGATTCACTAAGTGGTAGTTGAGGCAAAGGTGGATTTCTTGAGTCAAGAACCATCTCAATATTTTTCCTCTACTTTAAACTAATTGAATTAGAGTTGTAGGATGTATTGCTTTTGAATAACTTATCTTTCAAGGTTTGATTATATCTTATCTTCATATATAGTGAACTTGCCTCAAAGCATAAACAACCCGGATTGATAAGAAATAATTGTGTTAATTTCGGTACACAAATTAGCTCAACATTTTGGCGTCGTTGTCGGGGAGGGAAATATCGACATAGTCAATAGAGAGATAAAATCTAAATCAAACAAAAACATTAGTTACATTCCTTTTCTTTAACTATGTTTCTTTATGCCTAGATTTAGAGATCCTCGAGGTAGATTTATTAAAAACCCCCCACAAGTAGAGATAGGATCATCAAACACCCCGGTTACTATTAATTCAATAATTGAGGAATTGGCAGAAAAACAAAGAACTGGCCAAAGATTAACTTTGATTGAGAGGCAAACTTTGTTAGCTTGGGAAGCAAAACAAAAACAACCATCAACTTCAGGAAAACAAAAGGAAATTATCAAAGGAAAACCACCTGTTTTTCCATCTATAAGTCAACCTGTCTTTGAACAACGTGAATTTTCACCTAAAACTGAAACAACTAAATCAATGGCGGAAGAAGTACATGGATCTGTTATCTTCACTCCTGAACAACGAATTGAGTATGAAAGACAACAAAGGGAATGGAGAAGGAAAAGAGAGGAGGAGGCAAAACAAGAAAATGATAGGAAGATGGAAAATGATCGGAAAAGACAAGAAGATGGTAATGATCATGAGGCTACCTTTGGCTTTCGAATAGTAGACACAAGTGCAATATTAGGAGAAGAAGTGAAAATGAAAAATATTCCACCTTCTGTATTGCCAAATTTTTATGGAATGTCCACGAAAGATCCCGATGCTTTTATGTTCGAATTTGATATTCTATGTAGAACATATGGATACACTGATGACATTCATAAACTTCATCTTTTTCCTACAACATTGAAAGCAGTAGCTTTAAAATGGTTCATGGGTTTAGGAGAACAAATAATATATTCTTGGGATGAGATGAGACCAGTCTTCCTTAAAAAATATCAAGCTTATTGTAGATCTATAGATTCCGAGGAAGATGTTTTTAGAATGACACAACAAGAAGATGAAAGTTTAGAGGAATATTTGGAAAGATTTGCATATAATCTACAAAAACCTAAACAACACTCTTTAAATCAGGACACCATTCGAACAATATTTCTCAAGGGTGTAAGGGATGAATACCTTGACATTTTGAATGTAATGGGTAAAGGAGAAATTTCAAACCTGCCATTCGAAGAAATTGTTGAGTTATGTCAAAAATATTCTAGAGGAAGGTCAAAAACTGGAAAACGAGAAGTAAGTTCAAAAGCAGCAAAGCCAGCTGCAGGAGGGATCACAAGAGCTGAAATAGGGAGTTTATTGGAAAACTTCAAAACAAACCTCTTAAGTACATTAGGAACACAAGTGGATGTTCTTAAGGAAAACAAGAAGAAAGAATAACAAGAAGAAGCTTTAGCAATCTTTTGTTCCAAATGTAGAAAGAAACATCCATTGAGAGAATGCCCTTTGGATAGTATTCAGGTATGTGGTCTTTGTACAGAAAATCATTCCACAGAAAACTGTCTAAGATTGAAAGAATTACAAATGAATTCAATGGAAGAAGTGTCAGGAATAGAAGGTTTTTATTATGTAGCACCACGAAGACCATGGCAACCTAAGATGCCTCAACAAAATCCACAACAATTCCCTCAACAAAATTACCTCTATCCACCTCAAAATATTTGGACTCATCCAATGCCATGGCAAGCTTGGCCTCCACAACAATATCCACAACAACCTGCACAAGGTTTGAGAGGATATGGCTATGGAAACCAACCACCTCAACAGTATCAACAACATTACCAGCAACAATATCAACAACCATTTCCATATCCACAATATCCACAGTCCATGCCATTTCCGCAACAAAATTTTGTATATCCACCATCCATGCCATTTCAACAGCAGAATCCACCAACATTGTTGACTCAACCACAACAGTTACAGCTACCCTCAAACCAACCCAGACCAACTCAATTACCATCCCAACCAGTGGTAAATCCAAATAACAAAGTGGAAAAGTCTGCATACATTGTAGAGGAAGCATCATATTTTCCCACATATTCTATTCTTCCTCTAAATGATGTCCATTTAAGGTCTGGAAAGGTGCTTAAAAAGGATTCTCCGCTAATCGTAGAAGAACCAACTGAACAAGGAGAATCATCAAAAACATCACAAACTGAAATACAAATTCAGAAAGGAAAACCGATTACAACTCAAACACCACCTTATCTTGAAAGGTTAGTGGAACAACAAAAAGAAATAACCCTTCCTGAATTTGATATTTTAGATGAGTTAAAAAATGCTTACGTAAAAATTCCTTTGTTGAAGGCAATTAAAGAAATACCAATATATGCTAAAACAATAAAGGAATTATGCATTAAGAAATCAGGGAAAAAGAAGAAGGATCCCACTACAATCCAAGTCATTGGTAAACTAGCAAGCCTCATGTCTACGCAAACTATTGTAGAGAAATATATTGATCCTGGTATCCCCATGGTTACTATATCAATAAATAATTTCTCAGTACCAAACACATTAATAGACTTGGGATCAGCTATGAATGTAATGACAATGGAGACAATGAAAACTCTGCAATTAAACAACATTAGATCAACTTCTACAATTTTAGAACTAGCAGACAGATCTAAAGTTGTTCCGAAAGGGATATTCGAAAATATCATAGTCTCTTTGGATTCATGGGAGTATCCTGTTGACTTCCTTATCTTGCAACCAAAAACAAAAATGGGAGGACATCCTTTAATCTTAGGCAGACCATGGTTAGCTACCGTTGATGCCTTCATAGGATGCAGATCAGGAAGCATGATTATTTCACATGGAGATGAGAGGAAACATATTGCTCTTTATTCACCTGCACAATCAACTTCTTTAGAATCAGTACTTGAAACTCAAGAAAAACAACAAACTAAATCAGTTTCAAGTATAAATCAATTCTTTGACTGTAGAGAAGAGGAAGAGAATGAAGACTTAATGGATCTTTTCATTTCGGAACCAAGTATTTCAGAGCAGCTTAGAGAAGTCCAATATGAAGCTGCAAGTGACCTTTTGAATCAGTGTTTTCAGGAAACTTGTACTGTTCAAACTTTACTGAATTATTTCATAGACTTCTTTCCTGTAAACACAATTTCCAATCCAACAATAAAAACAATTGAGGTATAGCCTGGAAAACATTTAAACATTGCGAACCAGTTGCAGTGAACACAAGAACAAGAGGTAATTGCATTACTACAGAAATACTCAAAAGCATTTGCGTGGGATTATACTGATATGCAAGGAATCCATCCTAGCACATGTATCCACCACATCTATACAGATGATCAACTTAAACCTGTAACACAACCTCAAAGACGAATGAATCCTATGATGAAAGATATAGTGAAAGAGGAACTGCAAAAATTGTTAAATGTTGGATTCATCTATCCTATTTCAGATAGTCAATGGGTTTCTCCACTGGTTATTGTACCAAAGAAAAATGAAAAGTGGAGGGTATGTGTAGACTATAGGTAATTAAACAAAGCCACATTAAAAGATCATTTTCCTCTACCATTCATTGACCAGGTGTTAGACTCTTTAGCTGGAAAGAAATTTTTCTTTTTCTTGGATGGGTTTAGCAGATACAACCAGATTAAAATAGCAACAGAAGACCAAGACAAAACACCATTTACTTGCCCATGGGGAACCTATGCATATAATTTTTTCCATTTGGTTTATGAAATGCACCTGCAACTTTTCAAAGAGCAGTGCTTGCAATATTTGCTGATCTAGTCCATGAATGTGTAGAGGTTTACATGGATGACTTCACGGTTTATGGAAAAACATATAATGATTGCCTCAACAATCTTGAGAAAGTATTGAAAAGATGTATAGAAACAAATTTGTCACTGAGCAACGAAAAATGCTATATGATGTTGACAGAAGGTATAGTTCTGGGACACCATATTTCTGCTTCAGGAATTAAAGTGGATCCAGCCAAAATCCAAGTCCTAGTTAACCTGATGCCACCTACAACACAAAACAAGGTAAGGAGTTTCTTGGGCTATGCAGGCTACTATAGACGATTCATTGAAAACTTTAGTAAAATAGCCCAACCTCTGTTCAAACTATTAGCAAAAGATGTTGAATTTCAATGGACAAATAGTTGTCAAAATGCATTTCAAATCTTAAAAGAAAAATTGTCAGTGGCACCCATTCTCTGTGGGCCAAACTGGTCTTTGCCATTTCATATTTCCACTGATGCATCAGATACCGCGATAGGTGCCTCTCTTGGGCAGAAAGAGAACTTGTTCAATTATGCAATATACTTTATAATTAAGAATCTAACACCTACAGAATTGAACTACACAGTCACAGAGAAAGAAATGTTAGACGTCATACATGCAGTAAATAAATTCAAGCACTATATAACAGGATATCAAGTTTTCATTCATACAGATCATTCAGCAATCAAATACTTGATGAATAAACCCATCACCAATGGAAGAATAACAAGATGGTTACTGTTATTGCAAGAATTTAATATCACAATACAAGACTGGCCAGGAAAATAAAATCAAGTGGCTGACTTTCTGTCTCACATACAATCCCCTGACGACCCAAATCCAGTTGTAGACAACTTTCCAGACCAACATCTATTTGCCATAACAGTAAAAACACCATGGTTTGCAGACATTGCAAACTATTTATCTTCTGGAAAATTTCCATCTCAATTCACTAACAAGCAAAGAAAGAAAATTGTTAGAGAAAGTTCTAGGTATAGTTGGGTAAATGGTGATTTATTTTATACTGGTTCAGATCTAATGATTAGAAAATGTGTGTGAGAAGATGAAATATTAGACATTCTGAGAGCATGTCATGATGAACCATGTGGTGGTCATTTTGCAGACAAACAAACAGCATATAAGGTGCTGCAATTGGGCTATTATTGCCCATCCATCTTCAGAGACTCTAAGGCATATGTCAAGAAATGTGACAGTTGCCAAAGAATAGGGAGACCAATCACATCAGATGAGATGCTGCTCAAGCCACTGGTCCTCATAGAACTATTTCAGCAATGGGCACTTGACTTTGTTGGACCTATTAATCCACCATCAAATGGAAAGAGGTACATCCTAGTGTGCATGGACTATGTAAGCAAATGGACAGAGGCCAAAGCAGTGAACAGAGAAACAGAAGATACCGTGGTCACCTTCCTCTTTGAAGAAATCTTTGTAAGATACGGAGTACCTAGACAGATTGTAACAGATCAAGGAACACAATTTACATCAAAGATGGTACGGGATCTAACAGAGAAATACAAAATCAAACACAGGAAGTCTACACCATATCACCCTCAAGCAAATGGTCAGGTGGAATCCACAAATAAAGTCCTAGAAAATATCATGACTAAAATAGTACAGCTGAACAGAAGAGATTGGTCTGAAATAAAGGATGCACTATGGGCCTACAGAATCACATGGAAGAACACAACTGGTTTTAGTCCATATCAGTTGGTTTATGGCAAAGAGGCCTTATTGCCTATAGAGTTTTAGATACAAACATACAGACTAGCAGTTGAACTAGGAATGGACCTGACTGAAGCACAACAACAACGGATTATGGAATTGAACCAATTGGATGAGCATCGTCAACAAGCTATAGAACATACCACATTGGTGCAACAACAATGAATGAAGTGGCACGAAAAATATATCAAAACAAAGACATTTCACAAGGGAGACTGGGCCTTACTTTTTGACTCCAAATTCAAAGACTTCAAAGCAAAGTTTACAACACACTGGCTAGGCCCATACGAAATTGAAGAAATCTTTGATAATGGAGCAGTAAAGATCAAGACAATTGACCAGGACTCCACCTCATTTGTAGTGAATGGACATAGGCTCAAAGTTTATAATAGGCCTCTCAGTAAGGAAGCATTTATGAAACAACTGGTAGAAGATACAAAACTGGAAATTATGGCACACCGGGCTCAACCAATATTCTTCCCTAACTCTTTCTCAACCAAAGCTTTGAACTCACAAAACTTTGTGAAATAAATCCAAAATTTACGAGAATAGTCATCGATGAAAATCACATAATACCTTTGCTTCACTGTGGATGCCATCGATAATGGTCCACACAAATTAGTATGAACTCACTTTAAGATAGCCTCTTCTCAACTGTCTCGATCATGAAAGGAAGACTTGGTGTACTTTCCCAACGTACAACTTTTGCATGTGTCAACTTGCTTAGGTTTACCTTTCGCAAGTCCTGTAGATATCTACTGCATTATCTTCAAAGCCCCATAATGCAAATAGCCTAACCGCCTGTGCCACAACTCACCAATGTCTTGGCTTTGCACCAATTATGCTTTCATACTCAATGTTGCACAATCATCTACCTCTACTTTATAGAGATTCTTCATCTCAATCCCTATCCTCTCAGTCTGACCTGTGTCTATGTGTCTTAGGAATGCCTTTCCTTTATTGAACACAAAATCGTAGCCTTTTTCCTCCAACATCGCAACCGATACCAAGTTCTTCTTTAGTCCAGGCACATACATCACATCTGTCAAGGTGAGAGGATCTCCATGCTCCCTCTGAAAAGAAACTGTGTCCACTCCTAAAACACTATACCTTCCGTCGTCACCCATCTCTATGTGCATCTTAAGGTCTTTCTCCTCCAAGGCATTGAATAACTTTTTATCACCGATCATGTGGAATGAGGCTCCACTGTCAAGATACCAGACACAACCCATCATCGATGACACTATGCATGTGATGAGGGTAAAGTCCATCTCGAACTAAGAGGTTAATTCCTCACCTTCCGATCCTTCCAAGGATCCCTTCTTGGAATTCTATGATGGGCAATTAGTCGCATAATGTCCCATCTTGTGACAATTAAAGCATCTTACTTTAGACATGTCACCCTTCTTCCCTCCATGAGAAGAGTTTTATTTGAAATGGGAAGCCTTCCCCTTCCCTTTCCTTGCCTTACTTGCTAAGGCCAGATTTTCTTCATCATCATTCTTGGATGAAGAACCATCTCATGTGCTATTCCTGATCTCCTGTTGCATAAGATCCGACCACGGTCGTTCCAAATTGACAGTTTCTCCCTTCCATTCATAGAGTCGTGGTAGTTATTCCAACTCTTTGGAAGTCCAAGGAGAGCGAGGATCACCATATCATCATCGGTAGTAGTTATTCTCACATTGTCAAGCTCATCTCTGCATGTGGTGAGCTTGTTTAGATATGTAGTAATAATATCAGCTTATCCTTCAGTGCCAATTTCCTCTGGTCGCTATTGTTCTGGTAGAGGTCCTTCAATGTCTTCCAAATTGAAAATGGAGTATCCTTCCCATGGATACTCGAGACAATATGGTCTCGAACTCCCTCAAGGATGATCTATCTCGCCTTCGCCACACACTTCTTCCACTTAGCCAACTCTTGTTCATTAGTTGAAATTAAATTTGGGATTTCTTGATCAATGAATTCCTTCAAGCCATTGTCTTCTAATACAGCCTCCATTCTATCTTTCCATGCTATGTAATTCGAGCTACCTTCCAAAGCATACTCAAGTCTCAAACCATAGAACGCCATTGGCCAACCTTGAAGTATGATATGAATTTGATTTGCACCTACAACCCTGAACTTCAAACTTCGAATTCTCTTCTCAGTATATTGTTCATAGCTTTGATACCATGTAGATATTTCTACATATCTAGCTCTGACACCATGTAGAAAATTTGTGATAGGTTAACCCGATAATGCAATATAAAACAAAGCAGAATACTATAACCTACTTCTACTATCAATTTATGGAAGCTTAAAGATTGAGTTGAACAATATAATGAGAAGAAGAAGAAGAAGAATCAATTGCACAATACACATGAAAATACTTTGGGGAAATACTTATCTAAAAACCCCACACTATTGTATTATCATACATGGTGGAAATACATAGGAATTATACAAAGCCTTAGCTCTCACAGCTAGCAAGTTCTCAGTACAATCCTCACAGATGCTCATAGGCAATCTTGGTTTCTCTCCAGCCTTCCTCTCTACCCTCAAAGCTCCTATTTCCTTGCATTGTTCCTTCTGGATGATTTTCCTATAACCAAGTGGAAAACCTTCGTTCAAAACTATGCAATCCTCAAGGATTAAATCCTTGACTACATGCATGAGTTTTCTCCATGAGAAAACACATGCAACTGATAATACACTATCCTTGAACATTAATCTCAATTGGGTCTTTCTCAAAATAGACATGCATGAGTTTTTGATGAGAGAATCTTCGATTAATTGGAGTAGCACTAGTTGAGCGCATTAATGCATCAACTGACTGTTAACTCACTATTAGTTCCTCAAACAGTTTGGAACTAATTTAACTGGGCTTAACTTAGTAAAATGAGTTAACTAATTACAACTCAAATATAACTCAATCTTATCTCCTTAATTTAAGGGATAACTCTTGCATGACTTCAAAAAGACATCTAACTTGAATTTCCCCAACTAATTAATTCAAAATAAATTAATTAATTATTTCCAAGTAGCTGTTAATACTAAATTCAATTTTAATTCACAATTTAATTCAAGGACAAATTAAATTGGAATATTCTTGTTGCCATATTTCAACAGCATGCATATCACACTCCATGTGTCTCATTCTCCCCTCGAAATTATCCATGCACTCTATCTAGTTGGTTTAGAATATGCCATTAATTATGTTGACTGTCATTTAGGAAGTTGATAACATCATTTTAGTCATTCTGTCTATCATGAGCCTGTTGTTTGACCATTGATAACACTTGATGAATTTAAGCTTTTTGGGAGTTAAATTGGGAGGGTAGGTCATCTTGTTGGAAAAATGGATGCACAACTGTATGCCTCGGAGGTCCCACGCCTCTTTGGGGCCATCCTCCTTAACACAGCATTAGTGTGCTGGTAAGGGTTTTCTTTGTTCCTTGCCTTCTCTACCAACCAGAGACAGGGCTATCGATCACATGAGACCGACCACAAGTCCTATGAATTACAAGCTCTCAAGTGCCCAAGCCTTGTATCTGTAAAGTACAATCCCACTGCCTAGATGCACAAAATAAACCACACTAGCACCAGGCCATTATGTAGGGTTCTACTCCCACCAACCCAACTAACCAGACACTGTGGTCTTCCTCCACCAAACCGATTAAACGACGCATCTCCACAAACTGAAACACACCGCTTGACAAATCCTCCTCTACCCGAAAACTAATAAAGGAAATTTTAAATGCCCCCAAATGACGACCAACTGTCTTACTTATCCCACACCTCTCTCCGCCACAAAATAACACTAATCATAAAGTAAAAACAAAACTCACAGAGCTTAAACTTGACCAACTAAATATAAAAAACGGGATACAGGGAAAATGCCATCAAGACCACCGATAGAATATAGATCACCCCTTATCCATCACCTCATCCACAAAAGAGTACCAATCAAACAAGTTAAGCCAATGACTAAAAAAGCTAAGGACAATAAAAATAGTAATACCTGCAAGGAGGTTGCCATATCACCAGTATCCACTGATAGAGAACCCAACTATAAGCACCAAACACCACCCCCTCCCCTCACCCTCCCCCCCCACCCCAGGTCACCAGAAGCCTAGGAAATATTCTAGTCTGTGGAATTCGTTGCGAGCCACAATCCCAAATTACATACTATATTACTAGTGGAACCAAAACATCACTGAGCCTCCCCTCTCCATTGTTCATTGTGTGCAACACCAAGCCAAAGAATAGGAATGTCTCACCTAATAAGCTTCCCTACTCTCATGAACACTCTACTCCCTTGAATACTCAAACCCTCATCGTCCAACACTTATGAATGCATACAAATGCCCAAATAATAACAATTATACTTTGCATCACCTCCATAATGTTCCTCCTTGAAGCACCAAGCAAAGCTTGCACAGCACACTTAAAATTCATTAATAACACATGGATGTTCCTCGCCATTTCCATTTGCCACTCATCGTGAATTCTCAAGATATATTAAAAATAAATGTTTTAATTTATTTATATTCAAAATATTATAATATAATATCAATTAATTAAAAAGTAAACTCATTAATTTTATAACAAAGTTTTATACGCATTTAAAAAAAATAATTAATTAAATTTATTTTATAAATTTAAAATCATAATCAACTTCATGTTATCACTCATTATTATTAACACTTTCATTTGATTCTCTTCATATTTATTTCATTACTTTATTTTTTTATTCCAAACAAAACTATACAATTCCAACTATTTTCTTATTATGTTATGCATTTATTTTGTCTCAGGGAAAACATCCTTTTATTACACTATCTCAAATAATCTTTCAATAATGCTATTGAGATGAAATGATATTGTATCAACATTAACATGATGCTAATGTGTTATCCTTCCTCAACACCAATAACATTATGTTAATGCATATGAAATATAGAGCTTATATATATTTATAAATTAAGTGTAACTAAATTCCACATCCTTATAATATAGCTATGTTAACATAAAGTATTAATGGAATTGGTAATTTTAGGAAATTTGATTATCTATCTAATGAAAATGAAACTGAAACTATAATGAAACTATAGACCTTAAAAAGATTTTTATTAAATTTAAAGTGAAAACATAAAATCAATGATATAAAAAAAATGATTTGAATAAAATATATAAGAAAAAATATTAAAATGAATATATGAAAATATAAAATAAATAAAAAATATGTACTATTAGTTAAATAATTTTAAAATTAAAGAAGTTAATTGGAATATTTTGAGTGTAAGAAAAAAAATTTCTCCTAGCTAAATTCAATTCCTTCTAATAATAAATATTATTATAATATTAATAACATATAGATATAATAAATGTTAATATTATTGATAGTATATAAGTAATCTAACTTACAGAAAAAAATAGTAATTTTTTCAAAATTAAATATTAAATTTCAAATCAAAGTAGCTACTCACCCTTTACTTTATTTAAACTAAATTGGAAAAAACCATACTATAATCATATTTTAAAACAGATATGTGGAAGTGGAATAAATACAAAGGGTGTTTCTTAGGTATTCTAGAAAAAAAAACAACCAACCCTGAAGCGAAAAAGTCTTTTTGGTGTTTTCTAGTGCAGATTGGAGTCGCTTTGGGACCGAAACACTCCTTACCAACTTAAAATTTGCGAAAATGCAGTTTTTCATAATTTACAGAATAGAAAAGACGGTTAAATACACGTCTAATTTACTTTTTATTTGAAAAATATAAATGTGTTGTTTCTATATAATAGGGGAATGTGTTATTTCAATATAAAAAGGGGAAATTGACTATTTCATTATTTAATAAATAATATACTTCTATGGTGTTAGTATTAATTCTAGATTTTATGTTTTAATTATATATGTGAATATAAATAGCAAAATATAATGTAGGAAATAGATAAATGTTATTTATTTTAGAAGTTTATATCGAAGCTAAAATAATGGATGGATATAAGTTATACAAATAATTACAAAGTATGTTATTTACTTAATTTTTTTCCTTTGTTTTGAATGATATTTTATTTTGAATATGGAGTGAAAGAGAAATTATGTAGAAAATTTTGTAATTTTTTAGTATTGAAAAAGGGTTTGATTTTATAATAGGTATGAGGGTTTATAAATGATTTTTTACTTTAAATTTAGGATTATAATTTTTCTCTATTCAAGTAGAGAATCATTGAAATTGGGCCCGGAGTTTCTGTTTGGTTAAGAGTTTGTCTTCTTAGTACGTATGGAAATAGGTTAACAACCTAAGACCTAGAGACATCTTGCAAATGTGAAAGCCTACCCCCTTAAATACCACCAACTGGTTATTCCAAGTGGTGTGGTTTTCTTTGAATAATGGTGATGAGTCAAAAGTGCTTAGGGATAACAACTAGAGATGATTTCCTACATGTGTAAAAAAAAGAGAATCCCTGAAATAAAACAAGAAAAAAACTAGAGATGACTTCTTACATGTGTAAAAAAAAGAGAATCCCTGAAATAAAACAAGAAAAAAATCTTCTCTATAAATCTGTAAAAACGAGTGAACAATGGATGTGTAACTTGGAAAACTGTCTTAATTATCTTATAAATTAAAGAGGTCAAAATTGCATTACAAACCCTAAAGTATTTGGAAAGAAATTAAAGATGTCAAAATTGCATTACAAACCCTAAAGTATTTGGAAACATCGAGAGAATGATTTCCATTTTTTTTAATCAAAATAATTTACTTATTGCCCTCTTTTTCCATCAGAGTAAATTACTTAAAGTCAACTATACAAAATATTTTCTAACGATAAAAATGTTATACTTAAAATCAAGTATACCAAATATGCCCACATAACTGAATAACCTAACACTGAGTAAACCCAATTTCAGCCCAATATTCTAATAATGGTTGTAAGGATAACCACCAAGTAAATATTTCTTTAGATTACAACATTTCTTTAGAAAAGGCTAACTCTGCTACATGAATCGGCAATAATAATAACTAGCATTTGCACCAAATGTTGCAAAGGAAACTCCGTAAGGCATAAATTGAAGAACACAAATACAACAAAATAGTAATTTGATAAAGAGAAGAATACTTTGATAAAGAAAAAAAATACATTGAACGCTCAAATCAATGCCCCATAAACTGGAACCACTTAGTAGACATATCTATCAACATTAGGATTATAGATAATGATCAAGAAATTTCCCATATACAAACAACACCTTCCACAACAACCTTTTGTCACATCCACATTTTAAAAAATGCCTTGGAACGTGATTGGAATCTCCCATATTTCATTTTTCATTATGTTGATAAATCTTCCATATTGCTATTTTCATCATGAATATTGTTAGTTCATTGTTGTAAAGTGTTCGTGTGTTAAATTTACTACTATAAGTTCGACAAGCGAAAAACATTCTTCAATTAGCATAACATATTTTTGCTTTAGCAAAATTATTAAAAAAAAAACATATCTAAGACTACCAAGTTTCTCTAATAAAATATTTCTGCCTACACAAAATTACTAAAGAAAACACATATCTAAGATTGCCAAATTTCTCTAATTCTTTCTAAACCGCTCATGATGTCAATCATGTTGGGTCATTTTTTAGGGGACTCTTGTGTGCATGAAAGCTCAATACTCACAAGTTCAGTAATAAGATGAGCTTTGATTGGTAGTTCATTTGTGTCATCACCGGCTTTCCTCAATAAATTATTGTCAATGACTTCTTCCACTTTATTTGGAAAATTAATGGTTATCCATCTGGGAAGATTCAATCCTTCCACGAACATGTTGTTGGTTGGTTTCTTTCTGGTTAAGATCTCTAACAGTACTATTCCATAACTATATACATCTCCTTTTGTTGAAACGTTTTCACCCAATCCATATTCTGCAAAATGATTCAAACCATTTTAATAAAAAAACTCAAATAAAAAGTTTATAAATATGACAAAAAGTAAGACATAAATGTATTTAACCAAACAAAAATTTATAGCTAGAGCAATATAACCAATGGATCCTTTAAGTATATGTGCAGAAGTCACTGATTCTATATCATTTTCAAAAGTTAATCTTGCAATACCAAAGTCTGCTATATATCCTGTCATGTCATCTCCTAAAAGCACATTACTAAGTTTTAAATCACAATGCACCACTTGCACAAAACATTGGTGATGTAGATATATCAAACCTTGAGCTATGTCTATGGCCATTTGTAATCTTTGACTGAAGCTGAATCGGCATACATCTTCACCAGGATATAACCACTTTTCCAAGCTTCCATTTTCCATATAAGGAAATACCAAAGCTTTGATATCAAAATTTGAACAACAGGTAATGACTTTGATCAAATTCCAGTGTCTAATCTTTCTCAACGCATTACATTCACTGATAAAACTTCTTTGAGCCTCTTCATTTTGCAAATTGAGAACCTTGATTGCAGCCAATGTGCCATCAGTCAAGACTCCTTTATAGACTGATCCAAAACCACCTACTCCTAACAAGTGTGCACCACTGAATACGTTAGTTGCAGAAATAATTTCCTCTTGTGAGATTCTTGGAAGGCCTGAATTCCAAGGAATAGCTTCTGTAACCTATAATCTTGAGGAAAGCTCTCCTCGAACCCGTCCCTTGCAATATTGCCAGATTAAGAATCCAAGGAATAAAATGCATATTACAACAACAGAAATACCAACAGAGATTATTACCCTTTCAACAAGCTAATGATTATTGTGAACATTGGCAATGGGAGATGGACATGGTGGCAACTGTACCCATTGTCCACAGAGACAGAGATTTCCCATGAATGCTCCACTCCTAAGTCTTCTGAAAATCCCGCCTTTGGAAACTTCCCCCTTCAACTTATTGAAAGAGAAGTGCAAATGGTGAAGCATTTTAAGGTTTTCTAAGGACATAGGTATTGTGCCTGACAAATTGTTTTCGGAGAAATCCAAGTCCTCCAAAGATCCCAGCTTCCCAAGTGAATCTGGAATTGGGCCATCAAATGAATTCCACGACAGATTGAGATAGTTTACTTCTATGCAGCTTTCAAGTTCTTTTAGAATAGAACTAGTTAATCAATTGACAACAACATTTATTTCTTGAACCATGGTCATCTTGCTAATCTCCAGAGGCAGGGGGCCTTCTAATAAATTGCTGGACAAGTTGAAGAAGAATTCCAAATTTGCAAGACCTGCAACTGTTCGTGGTATATTTCCATGAAACGTGTTGTGAGACAAGTCCAACACCTCCAATCTCTGGCAATCTCCTATATTCGGGGATATGCTTCCAGATAATTTGTTTTGATCAAGGTAGAGGTCTCTCAACTGTTTCAGTTGACCCAAAGAGTGAGGAATTTGCCCAGAGAGGTTGTTTTGGCTCAGAGATAAGAGTCCTAATCTTTGTATCGCGCCAATTTCCATTGGGATACTTCCTCGTAACTTGTTTTTGTCCAAATACAACCGTACCAACTTTTGAAGCTTGCCCAGTGTTGAAGGAATGGATCCATTGAAGATATTACACTCTAAATTAAGATATGTCAGATTAGCCAGTTGCCAATCTCTGGTGGTATTTTTCCACCTATTTCATTGTGGCTCAAATCGAACACAGACAGTCGGGAAAGCTATTGAATGGAAGAGGGTATAGTGCTAGTAAGATGATTTTCACCTGTGTATCTGTTCAAGGAAGGAGCAATTAGTTAGAGCAGTAAGAATAGGTAATGTCGTGCTGCTCCCACTTATGAGTTGATTTCGTCCTAAAAAGAGGCGTTCCAATCTGAATAGCTGACCCAACTGCACAAGCACCATCCCAGTGAGTTGATTGATCGTTAAATCGAGGACCCGGAGATGGGTACAATTAGCAAGGGTTTTTGGGATTTCCCCTCCAAGTTTATTTCCCCATAAGAATAAGTTTTCCAACTGAGATAGCCTGCCACCAAACTCCCATGGAATGTGTCTGGTTAACTGGTTATGATGCAGTTGCAGGTCTAAGAGAAGAGTACAATTAGAGAGGGAGGGTGGAATTTTCCCTAAAAGATAGTTGTGACGAAGATATAGGGTATTAAGCTGAGAAAGCCTCCCCAATTCAGAAGGAATAGAGCCATGAAGCTGGTTATAACCCAGAGACAAGTTTTTCAAGGAGGACATGTTTCCCAAGGAGGTAGGAATGGAGCGAGTCAGTTTGTTTATATCTATCAAAAGTTTAAAATTTAACATTTATAATTGCTTCAAGCTTGATACTCCATTATTGGTTGCTAGATACAAGAAAAAAGTAGTTTAGCTTTAGGGTACTTAAGTGTATTTATTTTCAATTTCCAATAAGGTCCATTGAGGGTTGATAATTACTGATAATTATATTACAACTATCGCAACTGTTTTGAAAACAATTATAAAATACTTTAGTTGTAGAAAGAGATTAGATTCATATTTTAGATTAAGATGATGAATGAATAAGAATTTATTCAATAATTTACCAATTCAAGTCAACAACTATAAAATACTTTAGTTGTAGAAAGAGATTAGATTCATATTTTAGATTAAGATGATGAATGAATAAGAATTTATTCAATAATTTACCAATTCAAGTCACTGTCATCTGACTATTTTTTTGAAAACTCATATATAATATACAAAAACTAAGATGACCCAAAAAAATGAGAGTCAATTTTGGAAATATCATATTTCATGTCATGTTCTCTTGACATTATTGTAATTTTGTTACTAAAAATACAATAATTAAAGCACTAGAAACCCAAATTAAAACTTATCATACAAAACCCATAAAAAAAATAATAACCCAAAAAAATAACTATAAAAATCAGTGTTTCGAAATATTATATTTCATATTTTCTTGACCTTCGAAAAAATTTACTTAAATGTAATTTTGTTACTAAAAATACCCTATTTAAATTAAAATTCATAATACAAAAGCAGTTTAAAATCAGTGCAAACCAAAAATAATTGACATGAGAAAGAGATCACTCATCGATGTACATAATTATCAAAATTGAAGATATGTGCCCAAATTATTATTATTGAAATTGAGCTTAAAAAATATGTCTAGAACATTCCAAAAAAATGTCGAAACATCTTAAAAACAGCAAACAAATCCGAAATTGCCTATGAAATCCTCGGTAATTCCTGAAATGCAGGAACTCAAGGTATGCATGTTTTTGTTTTTGTTTTTGTGAGACTGGTGCAACGTAGCTTTACACTGATCTGGATTATCAAATTAAACTTGGGGATTTTATTGAGACTTCAAAAATTAAAAATTAAATATAGTTAACGTCCATAAAATCGTCTATGGTCTCCAGAAGGTAAAAAAGTCCTCGGACATGCCTTGGTCATCTATTCGAGAAGCTTAAAAGAGAAATTGAATTCTCTATTTTGTGTGGAAGGTCAAAAATATACACCCTTAATTATTTTATAATAATCACTGGAAATATAAAAACCTGACATCACGAACCCTACATAAAGTTCCAAGAATCAAAATGGAACTTTGATTAACTTTTTTTCAATGGAGTTTATTCGTCAGAATGGACTTTGGGAGCAAGCAGAAGATAAGTTGAAGCAGCAGACTTCTCCATTTCTCGAAACCACACGGATCTCAGTAGAAGAAACTTCCCTTTCCTGCCCACTGCCATTTCTATATATATATAGATATCACAATCGTTAACCCTAACTCCATTACACACCAGTTATTTCATTTCTTGGCCTGCAAATAAATATTGGGTATACAGTGGGCTCTGCGTTAACTGTAATTTTGGGTGAAGATGGACGCTCCAGGTGCACAGGAAATATCGTACTATGAACATATTCAGAAGCACCACGAGGAGAAAGGCTGTTTATATGCCTGGTTCGTATAACATCAAATATATTTATATCTCTTTCACTAATATTTTTTTTACCATATGATTCTGGTCATGTAGTTCTGATGTTTGATGTGAAAAATGGATTATATTGCAGTCTGTTTACCAAGCGGCCTTCCAGTTGGTTTTTGCTCAACCGCAGAACTCTTCAGCCAAACAGCCTCCCTAAATCATGCGGAATAGAGCCATAATGGCTATTGTTAGAGAGGTCGAGCACTCAGAGAAAGGAGAGATTAGCAAGAAAAGGGGAGATGGGGCCATGTAAGCTCATACCTGTGAGATTTAGCGAAACGACTCTCTGGTGGCGTAAAGAGCATTGGACTCCAGTCCAGCTGCACAGGGACACACTGGTATTCCAACTTCTTAATGCCATGTTTGGATCCAAGCTGAGGGTAGCCCTGAATGCCATCAGAGCCCACCTATCAGAAGCATTGTTGAGGTGAGCATGAGCTGCCGATGCAGAAAGAAACCTCATAAAGAAGACAAAAGCAGAAAGATGAACAATGGCAAGGCGGTCTCGTGGGCTTCTTGGGCTGAATAGGCGTTATCAATTGCCGGCCATACTTTCCACTTGGAATCAGTGCGCAAACCGTTTCAGCTTCTAATCTAATATCAACATTCACCATCTCATATCAGAAATACAACTCACCAGACTAATCAAGCCTATAGAATCACACTCTTCTAAGCGATGTTTTGGCCGACTCATCAACAGGCAGGCAATAAATTTAGCACACTATGGAAAAATTACCCCAGAAAACCCGTATTTCCCATCTAAAAACAAATATAATGAATTAAATCCATGAGCACTTACCACAAAGAAGACCAGAAAAATATGTTTAACACGAAATTTATACAATAAACACGCTAGATTAAAAAAAAAAAACTTGAAAGAGGATAATAAATCCCAAACAGTTTTTGAGAAAGTAGTTTATTATTATGAATGGAACACTTCAAAACAAAAGCAGTAAAAAATTATTCACTTCACTCAAAACAAAGCTACTTATTGACCATGGGATTGATAACAAAATGCAAGCGGAAATACGCAATATGTCGGGCATTAACCTTTGGGTTTGAGGAAATTTCCAAAAACACGACAGTTTTTGTTATATGTCGAGGGAATTCTACATAGATATACAGTTCAACATCGTGCAGAACTATTCGCCTCACATTACATTGTCATTTTCTCTGCTACTGTAACGCTTTAGCTTCCCTTAGTGCAATCATTATCCTGATGCTCGCTTTATCAATGGTATACATCCATGTAACCATATCAATCTTCATCGCGCAATTGCAAGGGAGTTAATAACGGCGTGGAGGTATCAATCTTCGTCGCGGAATTGTGGCGGTGTTAGGAACCACGTGGAGGTATCAATCTTCGCGGTGTAGTTGCGGGGAGTTAGTAACAGTCTTGAGCTATTTATCTGACGGTGGAAGATAGTTCTATCGTCTAACATAGAAAATCGAGGGTTCATAATCTCACAGCATAGCAGCTAGAAAGGTTGATTTCACATGGGAACGCCTTACGACATAATAATTAAATTATATATTCGGCGTTTGACCTAATACCTTTGTGATGTAAATAAATTTCAATGAACATCAGACTATTCTCATAATTCGGATGGATTCTCGCAACATATCGTCCGAAGGTTTTTTTCCCTTCAATTTTGTGATTCCTTCGTTCTTGTCGAGGAAGGTAAGGACTTAATTGTGAGCTCTGCTGAATCAAAGAGAGGGCCTTACTCGCTTGAATAAAGGTAGCTCACTCAGAATTTCAAGAACTTAATTGACCTTGAGATATTTTATTTTTGCACGGCAGAAGCAAGGTGCCGGGGGGCGTGGCGCTGAGTTGTGCAAAATTTCAAGCCCTGTTGAAGGTAGTGTATGAAGGTGCGAGGAGAAACATGATAGGCATGGGTAGTGTATGAAGGTGCGAGGAGAAACATGATAGGCATGGGAATTGCACTCCTTCACGATGGTGGGTTTGTGAATTGCACTCATCGTGAATTGCACTCTTTCAAGATGTAGTATCATTTTATAGATGTATATTATTTTTTATAAAATATAATAATAATATTATGGTTTCTAATAGAATTAAGTTTTTAATAGCAATATATTAATATGTGAATTAAGTTTTTAATAGCAATATATCAACATGTTTTTTAATAATTATGTTTTGACTTTCTAAATGTAATATACAATTATGGTTTTCAATAAAATATATTAGTAGGGGATAGTTTTAAAATCAAGTGTAAGTTTTTAATAGAAATATATCAACATGTTTTTTAATATTATGTTTTGACGTTCTAAATGCAATATACAATTATGGTTTTCAATAAAATATATTAGTAGGGGATAGTTTTAAAATCAAGTATATGAAATACTTATTGAAAAGAACACATAATCATGCTATTCTCAGGAATGGAAATTAAAAAATAAAAATACTTATGGAAAACAACACATAGTCATGCTATTCTAAGGAATGAAAATGGAAAGATAAAAATACTTATTGAAAAGAACACATAGTCATGCTATTCTAAGGTATTCTTAAAAATGAAAATTGAAAGATAATAAAGGATATTTTTATAATTGCAAAAAAATTATGTGTGCTCAATAAAGCTCAAGTGATCAAGTAAATTTTTATAAAATTTAAATCATTTTAATTACAATAACATTCTATTGATATAAAGGCAAATAGGCAGATAATAATTTGTATTAAAAAAAAAAAACTTACAAAGGAAGAGTAATTCTACAAATAGCCTGGAATTTAATTAATTGTACATAGTACTTATGCTTATGCAACCAAAGATCCATATTTATCATATATTCACGAAAAATAAACAATAAACGAACACATTTAAAAATTCGTGTAACTATCATATTTATAATTCTACTCTATCAGAGTAGAGAAATTAATGGTCTAAATTAGAAGGATGCTAAACCATGACTAGCAGAAACTATAATTGTCATATAAGCACAATTAACCCGGTAAACCTAGGGAGTTAAGAAATTAATAGTTGAAATTAGAGGGATGCTAAACCATGACTAGCAGAAAGTTAGCAGAAAGTATAATTGTAATATAAGCATAATTAACCCTGGTAAGAAAGAGAGGAGGGATTAACGGTTCATAAGAGGAAGGGATGCTAAACCATGACTAGCAGAAAGTTAGCAGAAAGTATAGTTGTAATATAAGCATAATTAACCCTGGTAAGAAAGAGAGGAGGGATTAACGGTTCATAAGAGGAATTCTCTATAGATTTTAAATATGAAATATATATAATATTATGAAAAAAATTAATACATAAAATATTGAATTGAATTGGAATATATATAGTTTAAATTTGGAAAGATTATATTTTTGTCATGTTCAATTGACTAAGTAACTTTATATTAAATAGTGATATTTAACTCTATATTAAATAGTGTCAGAGTATGTGATCATGAATCTGATCACCGATTCGAGAGCATTCGATCACAAACATCGGATCACTCGATCACAAACATCGGATCACGGATCACATCATATATGTATAAATTATATATATATAAATGCTAAGAATATTACCATCTATTCATCTATCTAAGACCTTGTAGACAACTTAGACCTTGTAGACAACTTAGACTATATATGTATAAACCCTAAGAGTATCACCATCTATCCAAAACGTTAGACAGGATAGACTATATATGTATAAACCCTAAGACTATATATATGTATAAACTATATATGTATAAATGCTAAGAATATCACCATCTATCGAAGACCTCTTAGACAGCATAGATTATATATCTATAAACCCTAAGAGTATCACCATCTATCCAAAACCTTAAACCCTAAGAGTATCACCATCTATCCAAAACCTTAACCTTGTAGACTATATATATGTATAAACCCTAAAAATATCACCATCTTAAACTCTAAGAATATCACTATCTATCCAAATAAACTCACTCTAAGAATATCACCATCTATCCAATATCGTGTAAACTCTATATATATCCTGTAAATTCTAAGAATATCACAATCTATCCAGGATCCTATCCAAAACCTTAAACCCTAAAAGTATCACCATCTATCCAAAACCTTAAACCCTAAGAGTAGCACCATCTATCCAAAACCTTAAACCCTAAGAGTAGCACCATCTATCCAAAACCTTAACCTTGTAGACTATATATATGTATAAACCCTAAAAATATCACATCTTAAACTCTAAGAATATCACGATCTATCCAAGTAAACTCACTCTAAGGATATCACGATCTATCCAAGATCGTGTAGACTCTATATATATCCTGTAAACTCTAAGAATATCACCATCTATCCTGTAGACTCTATATATATATATCCTGTAAACTCTATATATATGTAGACTCTAGATATAAACCGTAAGAGTAAGAATTACCATTTATTTAAATAATATCATAGAGATCAAATATTTACATATTGGTAATACGTGCTTCGATCTATAATAAGAATGTTGGTTTCAGTAAAAGAAGGAAAATCTAAATTTGGAGAAAAACCCATTATAAGGCCTTCAAGCCAGAGTAATGAGAACGTGAATTTACCGTTTTGCTCATACTTTCTGAAATGAAATGAAAAGAAAAAGTATTCTTGTATAAAGAGTAACCAAAATGGTTATAAAGATTCACCTATCTGTAAAGATGTGAAAGTTGATTTGCCCTGGTCAAGTGAAGTGAATACATTCCAGTATAAAACGCTATTATATACGAAGAACAGTCGAACTGGATAACATTATATACCTAGATACAAATAGAAGAGAATTTAGTATGTATGAAAAAATTTCTAACATTTAAAATAGTAATAAAAACAAGAATGACCAACAAGTCTGTTATGAAATTACCTTCTGAGAGGAATGATACGATAACAAATTAATATTAATAAGAGCAGTGTAATTTTTGTTTAAAAAAGAGCCAAATATGAATTAGGAAAAAAAAAAACAAACAAAACCGTGAAGAACTGACAACGGTGGACCATGGAAAACCGTGATGAATTAGTTAATTACACTATGTATGTTAGAGTGTTTTAGAGAAAAATCAGAAACAAATTCCAAAATCCTCACAAGATATTTCGAAAAAGAAAGCAAAGAATAGTCTCCACATTTTTGAAAATGACCATAGGAATTTCTGGCAATCCACTACATAGGATAACAAAATCAAATCACAAGTAGTTGAACAACCCTCACTGAGAGTTATGATTTTTTTTTGCTAAGGTTTCCGACTGGGTGAAAACCCTGTCTTCATTTTAAAAAAGAATAATATATACAGAGATACCCTAGGTTTCTGACTAGATGAAAACCCTGTCTTCATTAGAAGAATAATATATACAGAGATGCCCTATGTCAGTAAATAAAGAGACATACTCTAAAATAGAAAGGAACATGGTAGGGTTACAACATGAGATTCTACCAATGACCTTACTGTAAAATTAGCAAAAGGAGTACTGAACTGTATTCCTTCATGACCACACTAAAATGAGCTCAAACGCTGGATCTGCAACCTGTGAATTAACATAGTAGGAATGAAAAATTTACCGAGACTGTAGCGATAACTATACCTTTGAAGAAACGATATTATGCCACTGAGAAAAACCTCCTTTCACAATAGGTAGCAGCAGCAAAGATTTACTAATGACAGCTGGAGGAAGCGTAGCGTGGTGTTCATGCTAGACCTGTTATTGCCTCGTCTCCACAACAGGTAGCAGCAACGAAGATTTACTAATGACAGTTGGAGGAAGTGTAGCTTGGTGTTCATGCTACACCTGTTATTGCCTGGTCTCCACGGCCAATTGTGAGAGTAAGGAAGACTAGCGGAGAATGGAAGAAAAGCAAATGACAATTTAAATTATCACGAGACATTAAACCCTTTTTGAAAACCCTAGATTTCATGGCAACCGTAGATCAAGCTTATTTTTAATATACACTTTTTAAGATAAAACTTATAAAACTCATACTTGAGGGTTTATTGGTTGGGAAAACTTATTATAATTCAGTTTTCAAACTAATTATAACTCTGTTTTCAAACTAATAGCCAGTACAGCCATTTCTGACTTAAAGCAGGTTGATTCATCAATTTTATTCAAAAAAAACCATATGACTATGAGTTTTGGACTGCTAACCTATTTCCTTATATCCAAGAAAAACAACCTGTTTCTTTATGTCTAAAAAAACTGAACTCTTAACCCAACAAAAACAATTTTAAAACATATTCAAAACCCATAAAAAAATAAAAATTGTAAAATTATATTAACCCAAAATTTTATTCACTATATAATAAACGGTGGAAAAATAATCTACGTTTTATATAACTATAACTATAGCTAATGTCCATGCAACAAACATTAAGATGAGAAACACTTACCTAAAACAAGTTATATATATACATATTGGTGAGTCAATATGAAGTAATAGTCCGAAGGACCTAAAAATAAACAGCTAAAAATAAACAAGAATGGACTTCAAGTATAATATGATGCCATAGTAAACCATGATCGTTCAATAATGTTGCAGGTCGACTAGTTGTGATGTTACGTGAGAAATAGAGTTGAAAGAAGGAAAGATGAATGACTTCTGAAGAAGAACAAGACCAAGGGCGAATGTTCTTTCGTTTGTATATATACTTTAATTAGGTCATCTCCAGTTTGTTTCACCGTTATACAGATCACGTAAGAACAAACACATGATATGTTTTTACCAGTGCTGTTAGTTGATACAGATCACGTAACAATAAACACATGGGTATGTTTTTACGAGTGGTGTTAGTTGACACAGATCATGTAAGAATAAACACATGGTATGTTTTTACAAGTGCTAGACAGATGATGTAAGAATAAACACGATGACGAAGATTTCAGGAGGAATCTACCCTTAAATAATGCTTTCTATGTAAACATAACTAGGATACCCTCGAAGCAGGGGAAGGGAATACGTAAGAGGAAAAAGGTTAATTTGTTATTAGGGTTAAATTTTTATTATAATTGATTACAAAATAGCAATTCATTTAAATATATTAATTGTAATTTA
>APFE030444788.1:0-18875 GCA_000404065.3 Pinus taeda | reverse complement strand
ATATATATATATTAACAATTTATAAATTAATGGAAAATTTACATGGTGGAGTGCACATATTTAAAATAACTAAGGCCTCATTCCTACCAAATATGTTGACCAACAAGTACAGGAAAGCGGACACAGTCATCAATAGAAGAAAGCTAGTAGACCCAATATCAATAACCCATATGAACCAAAACTGCAAAAAAATCAAAATACATCCCACCCTCATCAACAACCATTCAAGTTCACTGGAGCCTCAGTGCCATTCCTACCCTCACTAGGGTGGCAAAATGCTTCATGCACATGAGACTCAATGTGTGCCATTCTCTACTCGAAATTATCCATCTACTATGTCTAGTAGGTTTAGAATATGCCATTGATTATGCTCAATGTCATTTAGGAAGTTGATAACATCATTTCAGTCATTGTGTCTATCATGAGCCAATTGTTTGACCATTGATAACACTTGATGGATTTAATCTTTTTGGGAGTCAAATGGGGAGGGGAGGTCCACGTACCCAAGGGAGATGTTATGAGGCTACTCCACCTCACAACCTTCATCTTGTTGGACGAATGGATGCACAAATCCATGCCCTAAAGGTCCCACACCTCTTTGGGGCCATCCTCTTTGACACATCATTGGTATGATGGTAAGGGTTTTCTTTGGTCCTTGCCTTCTCTACCAACCGAAGACAGGGCTATCCAACCTATCACACCAACCACAAGTCCTATGAATTACAACCTCTTCAACACCCAGGCCCTGTACCAACAAAGCACAATGCCATCGCCCAGACACACAAAACAACCCACATTAGCACCAGGCCATGATGTAGGGTTCTTCTCCCACCAACCCAACTAACCAGACACAGGAGTCTTCATCCACCAGACCAATTAAATGACACCTCTCCACAAACAGAAACACACCACTTGACAACTCCTCCTCTACCTGGAAACTAATAAAGAAAATTGTAAATGTCCCCAAATGACCACCAACTGTCTTACTTAGCCCACACTTCCCTCCAAGGCCACAAAATGACACCAATGATAAAGTAAAACAAAACTTGCAGAGCTTAAACTTGACCAACTAAATATAAAAGAGGAGATAAAGGAAAATTACATCAGGACCACCGATAGAATTTAGAGGCCCCTTTATACAAAGAATAAAAACAATCAAATAATGTAAACCAATGATTGAAAAAAATATACAGAGAATAAAAACAATAATACTTGCAAGAAGGGGGCCATATCACCAGTATCCACCGATAGAAAGCCCAACTATAAGCACCACCCATTCCGCCCGCCCCCTCACAAGCCTAGGAAGTCTTCTAGTCTCTGGAATTCGTCACGAGCTAGGGTCCCAAATTACATTCTATATTACCAGTGGAACCAAAACATCACTCAGCCTCCCCTCTCCATTGTTCATTGTGCGCAAGCCAAAGAACAAGAATGGCTCACCTAATAAGCTTCCCTACTCTCGTGAACACTCTATTCCATTGAATACCCAAACGCTCATTGCCCAACAATTACTAACACATACAAATGCCCAAATAATAAGAATTATACTCTGGATCACCTCCGTAACATTCCTCCTTGAAGCACCAAGAAAGGGTTGCATGGCACACTTCAAATTCATTAATACCACTTAGATGTGCTATTAAACGCTAATGTCTTGTGCCTCACCATTTCCATTTGCCACTCATTGTGGATTCTCAAAATATATTAAACTAGCAATTGTCCCAAAAGGTACAAAAAGAGGCCGATAGAATTATGAAATTGGAACTGTTGAATTTCTATAAAATATTAAAAAGTACAAGTACTTTTCTAACAAAAAATAAAAATAGAGAAATAATGAATGTTGGAAAACCACATAACATTTACAGTCTAAATTATATAATATATTATATATATTATATATATATATATATATAATATATATATATATATATATTAATTAAAATCCCAATTGTATTGTCAATTTGGGTTTTGGTTACACACAATATGGTTTATGGTACAAAAAAATGACGAACTATAAATATGTATAGAATTTGATGTTATTATCTATCATGAAAGTTAAAATTTTTATAGAAACATATGCTTCCCCAATTGCAACTCTACTCCAAAATTGATTCATATTCTTCCACAACCGCAATTGTGCTCCAACATTTATGCACTATGTCATGTTTTGTAAAACCTACCACACTAGTGCAGTGCAATAAGAAATAGTTTATAAATGATTATTTGTCATTTTTGCTTGTTTGAATAATGTTGGCCTTCAGGTTCTTAAAATTTGCAATATATTCCTCAGCTGTGTCAAACTCGCCCTTCTTTAGGTTGGAGAGATTAGTTTCAAGTTAGTGGACTAAACTAGTATTTATTATTTCAAAGAGACTTTTGAAGTTATTATAGATTTCCTTTGGACCTTGTTATCCTTGGTATGATGAATGCAATTAAACAGACATAAAGAATGATCAACCTAATAGCTTCATCTTTCTTTAAACATACCAAGTTATCATGGTCATCATTTTCAACAGGAAGCGACCTTGACAAGCACATACATACACCTTTGCTTCTCTGTTGGAACCACTCTCAAGCATCTTGAAACAATTAATGGTATTGTTAAAAATTTAAGTCAAAGTTGGCGTTCTCCTTTACTTTACTTTTTCTATCCATTCTCCTTTATCTTACCTTTTCTATCCTTTTACTTTAAGATTTAATAGTACCAGTTATTACCAAGCTGACAAGCTCCTCAAAGTTGAACCACTATCTTTGTTTTGTCTTAAAAGATGCTTGGCATGGAGTCATGGACAGGGTGATATTTTCCTAAGTGTCCCATGCCGCTCTCGGGCTCTTAAATGGGCCTATAAACTTCTAATAAAGTGCCTAAAATGTCACCAGAGATGGATGGAATCCCTTCGAAACAATGATGGCCTTATTGTGCAATCTTTCTAGATTTGGAAATGTCATATGCTATGGTTGGCAATGTTTCCAAGGCATTTTGTACCCGTTTGGGTATTTCAAGAATTGAAACATGTTTGGACTAGGCATTTCCTACAACGTAGGATGCAACCAAATCTCACCCAAAATTTGAAATAGCCTCCTTAAAAGTACCTTAGAGAGAGATTTCTCTCTAGTGTTGCTTGAGAGAGAGTGAAAAATCCAGGCACAAGTGCTGAAAATAGAAATACAAAAGTGTTCTTAAGAAAAACTTTCCAATCACAAGCAAGAACACAAATAGAGAATGAATACCACACTATTAGAAATGGTTGAACAACTACATAGAAATGTATATAATGAGTGTTTTCCGCAATATTGGTTGTTACAACATGTATATGGTCTTTATATTGACTGTATGGTTGATACAAGGATGAATATCAAGTTACCAAGAGGAGGCAATGCCCAGAAATGAGAATGATTGTCTTTCCCTTCAGTTCTCACACCTCCATGTTGTAGATGGAACTCTCAGATGGTATAAAACCCCTGCTAGTAATGTACACAACCGAATCAAGTATCCACACTGCCTGGAAAGGAAGTTAACAGTGTGTGCTTCTATTCTCAGCCACCCACAAGAAGTTCACACCCAACAAGGAAGTTAATGGTCCCTGCTTTTGATCTCAGTCACCAACAAGAATTTCACACCAAACAAGAGGTACCATGAGCTCCCATATAGTATTCTGTCCAGGCAGGAAGATAAGGCCTTAGAAATTCATCTTCTTCAGACTTGGGCTTCACCATTTTCTTCTTCACCTTCTATCTTCATGTAAGAAAGCCTAGTGCAGAAATCATGACAACAATCCAAACCCCTGCTAAATGTCCTAATGCTTTGATTTGAAGCTTGTTCCAAGGATTTTATCTCCTGATATTAGTAACATTCTTCAAAGTCATTCTAGAAGAAAACTGCAACACAAGGATTATATTATGATCTATGAATATTATAATTGACACAATCTGAAGAAACACAATTTCACTAAAAGTTGAGCCATCGACCAATATTGCAGAGGAACAAACTTCATCAAATGTCTCGAGGCTGGAAATTTAAAATTTTTTAAATTTATAAGTAAGGAGGTATTTGTGAACTAGGAAAATACCAAACACAATGTAAAAAACTAGCTTGAAAAGTTGAAAGTATGAAACAGAGCATTCCTTGTGTGTGTAAAGAAAATCCCATTAAGGCAAACGAAACGAATTTGAAAAGCCTTATTAACCTCTAAAATATTTAGTTGTTCTCTCTTTGATATGGTCGCCACTTATTTCTGATCCTTAAGGGAAAGCCTCCCTTTTGTAAACCTGATGTACAGTAATAAAAATTTTGATAGGGAGAAAGATCCATCATTTTTTATTCATGCAGCAAATTGTTGTTCTTGCAAGTTAAATAGTAACAATAACATTCAAGAGAGTAAAATATAATACACTAAATGAAGATACCACTGCCTACTTTAGCCCTTGAACACCTACGTGAAGAGCCATACCAGATAAAAATTATATTCATTGTAATCAGTTTTACTTCACAGGGAAAAAGACGAATACCTTGTCAAATATTTTAATCAAATTGTCTCTTATAGTAGAGAATAGAATTTCAACTGCCAAGCTTTGAAAATATTGATAGACTGCAACGAGGTCATCTCCCATGTATGTTGCCAATATTGGAAGCTGGAAACCGAAAACCACAAAAGGATACTGTTAACTTCCCACAGAAAATTAATACTTTAGTTTGCTCACTTTGGAGGCACATTCAGATAAACTAAGACATATTAAAAAGAATAGAACCACAAATTGAGATCAAACCTAATGATGGTGATTTCAACTTGATGGCCAAAGTGAGGCAACCTGCACATAGTAGGTTTTTGCAATTGAAAAATCACGGCCTAAATATTCCCATAGAACTTGTTGAGTCTTCTAGTGTAGTTGCTTATGATGGAAAAGCCCAGGTGAAAGAGTGCATTTTTATTTTCACTTAATCAAGCCCAATGCTTAAAGTTTAAGTTTATTTTTTATTTTTCTGGTTAGTAATGAAACTGTTGACCTTACGCTAACAAATTATGGTTGTTTCTGTCAATTTTGAAATTAATTGCTTTATCATCCTGTCTCTTACAACCAACTTAATTACAGAAATTTGTGGAAGTTGGTTCACTTTCATGAATACATAAAGAAGGCATGTGCTTTTTTGTTTCTCTATTTGTTGTTCCTAAACTTTCAAACAGTAAGTGGCATAAGTTAATTCCCATCTCAAATTGGAGTCACCCCTTAATGCAATTTTACAGGTGTATATGATTTATTGACAATTTTTTCTTTCTTTTCTATCAACTATTGGCAGTTGCTGTAAATAGAATTAGAAGACAAAAATATATTGTGTTAAGAAGTTGAAATACAGCTAACAAAAATAGGAATAAATCAATATTGCAAATCATTTGTAAAATATTTTTTACTAAGATGTGAGAATACAAATCCAACATAATGAGAAGGAATGGAAGGACTCATTTTCAGAAGAAAGATCTTCGTAAAAGCTTGTTAAAAGGAAAAATGATAGTCATGAATTGAATATGATAAAATCAGATATTTTTAGTAATGATGTCATAACTACAAAAGTTCAGACTTAATATATATTATATATATATATATATATATATAATATTATATAATTATAATATATTATATATTATATATAATATATCGAGATCGAGGAGAGAGAGAGAGGAGATCATGCTAAACAACGCACAGAAGCTAAAATCTCCACTTTAAACTTTAAATGCTTATTATTCTAGACTATTTAAATATGTGAAAAAACATTAAAGCAAGCCTTACAAAAAGATGATATATTCAAAACGTTAGTAGCGAGGAGTTCAATAACCATAAGAAAATTTTATGAAAGTGTGTGCATCAGAATACTTGTCTTTTCTGATTTTATGAACATACAAGCGTATTTAAAGAGATAAAACAATTCTATCATATGATTGCAAATGTACACATCAAAGAAGTATTTATTATTTATTTATATATAATTTATTATTTATTGATCATAATCCTTCAATTTATTTTATTTATTTATTATTGTTATTATTTGTATTATATCTATTATAAATAAAGGAAAACTAAACAGTAAATAGGATCTAATTATTTCTGAATAAACTAAGAATGATCATTTAGTCATAAGAAATCATCTATTATAAGGTTTACAACCAGCAATACAAGACAGTCCATGAAGGATAGTTTCATCATTTACTGAAGAAAGGAACAAAGATTGCATAGACAACCATCACAAATAAAGCCGACAGAGAGCTTACCATAGAACAAAATGCCAAAGACAATTAAGAACAAAATAGGACTTAGGAAATCATTGTGATGGTCCATTAGGTATGGAGCTTTGGAGAGTTCTTCTTAAAAGGCGCAGGAGACAATCAAATGCAAGTACCAACTATAATGAAGTTGCAACCAACTGCAGGATTCCTTAAAGAACAATTGCATGTTTAGTTCGTGAAAATCCATGATTTGCATTTGAGTGAAAAGTTAACCAAAAAGAATACGCTCCAACACACTCCATGAATTTGGAGGGTGTCTAAGATCACTATAGCGTTCATTAGGTTAGAAGCTGTAGGCATTTCATGTTGCAACAAAATGTTGTGGCTAATCACATATCTCGACACATTTTAGTTCTGGATATGAAATGCGAGCATGTAACTTCATATTTACTTCATTGAAGCAGGATAATGTGTAGAAGGGAAGGTTCCAGGACATCATCTTGGGATTGGACATCAAGAAAATAATAAAAGCAAAGCAAATCAAGAGCAACAGAAAAACACAAGTAGGAATAACACCTCTAGCAACCATAGTGCAAAAAGAGGCCAAAATCCACATTTGATGGACAAAATCTTTTCCCTTTTATATATTTATATTGGGAAGAATATATCTACACATTTTGCAAAACCTACCATGTATGCCTTAAAAGCGTGTATTTTTCTTGATACTTTGCTCTGAAATTATATATCTATAAGTTCAAAAACATTCTTGCACTGAAAATTTATTGATTATGACCCTGTTCACCTTATTCACAAACCAAACAATCCCCTGCAAGTTATGGACAACCATGTTCACAGTTTTTTATCGACTTATCAGAAATGTAAACCAACAAAAATTTATGTTTGTGAAAATAATTGTATATTGTATATATAGCTACCTCGAACATGCAACAATTAAAAAACTAATTTGGTAAAAAACAATATAATAGTTTGAGTTTCAAATCATTATGATACATTGGCAGAGTTTCTCAATATGTGGGGAAAGGCAAGATGGATTCCTAGTTAGCCCATGTCATGGGTTTCATGTATCTCACCGAATTTCTATTGTGCTTTCTATCTCTTCACATTCCATATAACTAATTGTCTTTCTGTTCAGGGAAGTCACAGGCCACAAGTACTGAATAGTTGATCACAACCACAACATTTTTCTTTACATTGATAAAACACTTCCAACAGTTCCCATGGGATTCCCAATCCAATATTTTGCCTTCCAATTTCTACAAATTCCACAAAACCAATTGCATTATATTTTTGTGAGGTCATATAACAACTGGTGATGAAAATTTATTGGCACTGCTATATTTTCCACTAGGTTGATGAAACTTCCAAGTTCAAAAGTTCCAAGAAAGTGTCTCATTTATGTCGTTAAGCATGGAACATGGAATTCCTCCACACAATATTGATAATTTGCATGAAAGTAAAGCCTAAAACACCAACCAACATTTGCTATTACAATCTTGCTAGCATTTATCAGTCCCCAATATTTAAAAGTGCAAGAAATAACAAAAGCCAAGTACTAAAAATAAACAAGTAATTCAAATGTGAAATACACTAACAAAACTTTTCACACACCTAGTGGACCGTGGCGAGTTAATTAATAAATCATTAGAGTTACAAATAGAGCTCTTGGCTCTACACCAAACTGCTGAGCAAAAAGGAGCGTGCAGATAATTTACCTTACCTAGATAAAAATTGGTTGAAATAAAGCCTAGTTAGTATACCATTTGTCCTCTGACCAGCTAGGGTTCAGGACTGTTGAAAAATAAAATTCCACAACAAAATTACACCTTATAACAATTGTCTACCGAGGGATCTTAATCTATTAGACAAAAAAAATTAATATCTCCAACTGAAGTTCTACAATGAATAAGTTCTTCAGCTTCTCCAATAGATGAATAGAACTGCCTATTATTTTATGTGACAAAATGATTTAGCAAAAACAGTTCATGGGCCAACCCAAGAATACAATTTTTGCAAGGGAATCGTTGATGACTCTTTTCACAAACCATGCAAATATTTCAAGTTACCTTCTCCAAAACTTCTTCATTTTAGAGATTGAGGGGCTCTACCTCTATATCCCGCTCCTTGGTTACACCCCAAGTATATAGAGATTTTCCAAATCAGAAGGGAACTGTATGAACACGTTGAAAAAAACCTAGAAAGAAGCTCAAAATCATATAAAAATCAAAATCCAACACTTTCCACAGACCTAACATCAGTTACATGACAAAGAAGTGTGTGCATCTTACTTGACTTGTGACTCAGCTTAAAATCAGTGACATGACAAAAGTTTGTAAGACTTACAAACTTCTTGTGACTCTCTACAACAACCATGAGCCGCCTTTGGAGAACTGATGCCATGAAGAGGAAGATGGCACACATACCAAACATGATGGTGATTGGGAAGGCATTGACCTTTCATAAAGAAGAAAAGAAAGAAAATTTTGAGTGATTTCGAAACTTTTAAATGGTTTCCCAAAAATTCCATAAAACATTCCAAAACAAAAAGTTCCTTAGTTAATAAGTCTTGTTAAACCTCATTTATATACAATAGAATGCTCCTACTCATGACATCCATATTATAAAATGATATTAGAATGTCTTCTGGCCTTATTGTAAAGCAAAACACAAACAAATATGTTCAAAGGTATCCGGAAGAAGTTCATAATTGTGCTCCTAGACTCTTCATGAATGTATTATGATCGCATTTTCATAATCGAGAGCCAGAAAATTCCCACACAGGCCTCAAACACATAGAAGCCAAGAAGCTGGACATGCCCTCCTGGTGTAATGCTTCCACCTTTTTCTGTGCTTGGCTCTAAAAGGAACTGCTCATAACAAGCACACAAAATGTCCTGATATCCATAGTATGCTGATGTTTCATATAAATAAATTCTATCCGAAGACACAAAGGAATAGTAAATCTAAGACATACAGTAGTTATGAGAGGAAGGAGGAAAGATCATGCAGCAACAAGGAATACAATCTGCATGTAGCTCTCCGCCTTGACTACTTAGCGGGCCAGGAGTCTAGAGGCAAGGGAACTTCCTAGCATTGAAGACAACATAAATGTTTCAAATATTAACCCATGAGGAATATCTTGTTCATTTGGGCTCAGTGCAGGTGTCCAAAGAAATAAAAATGTGTACATTGAACCTTCAAATAATGACTATATAGCTCCCAGCAATGCAATCTTCTCATGTACTCACCAAAATGAGCAACATAGTTGTAAAGACTAAACATAAGGAAAAGCTCTACCATCATCTATCTATCTAACGTATAGTTCAAAGAAGGCAAGATATTTGGAGATGACAGAGTTTAAACACTTACATGAAGCAATAGTTGTGGCAGCACCCTTGAACCGAGTAAGTAGATCCTTATTCTCCAAAGGATCTCCATAGTTCTCTGTCTAGGTCAACAAGATAATGGCCATCCCTATAGCTAAGAAGCATGGTGCAGCATCAAACGGAGAAACTGGACCAAAGCCTAAAGTGTCAGCAAGGGTATTGGCAATCAACCCAGAGAGAATGGCTACAAGACCATTGCCAAGTAATATTTCCTTTGAAAAGGTGAATGATAACCATTGTGGATCAAAAATCCTTTGCAAGAAACAAAAAAAACCTCAAGTGACCAGAATATCTTAGCATATGCCATGCTAATTTTTCTTATATTTCTTTCTACAAAAGGTAAAAATTATCTTTAGATTTCAGGCCAACTCCAACAACACATTAATGAGAGAGAGAAACTGTATGCTATGCAAAATAATTCTAAATACACCAGGTCTTTCAGTATTGTTGCATGCACATGATGTAAACATTCAGAAACTACCCCAACTTTCTATGCAAGATGGATATATTCATTACCTTGAAATGATCAGCAACAACCCATGATTCAAAAGCTGAAAATAGAAGAGATGTGGCAATGCTTCCCAGAACACAGCCAATCATCAATATTTTGTACTCAGGAGAATGCTTTGTAATACAACTCAATATATACGTTATGCAATATGTTATACAAGCCCTCTTCCGACCCCTACAGATATAACAACATATTAGAATAGATCCATTTTATTAGTTATTTTTGTTCTCGGTAATTGCCACAATACAAGTGCATAGCTTCAAACCATACATAGTGTTAATATCGTATTGTTTATCAGCTAAAGATCCCACAATCATGCCAAATAACATAGATGACCCGAAGCCCGCAGTGAAGAGTCTTCCAATATCTCCTTTGTCGAAACCATATGTGCTGTAAAGATAGTAAACGTAGAGTCCTTGTAACGAATCTCCAACTATGTTACAATGAAAAGAGAAACCATTAGGTGGAGGAAAGTGCCAGGTTAGTATTATCATAATGGGTAAGCCAATAACATCCAATTCTGTAGAGTATCTATATTTCATGAGTGCCTTGTCAGGAGATGAACCGGAACTGGGATATCAACAAACAACTTAATAACTTATTGGGAAAAACCAACGAAGATTTACATCACAAACCCAAAACATCTAGAATTACGGAGCTAAATAACTACTGATCCAATTTGTACAATATCAATCCTATAAGCGTATTGATCTATAAACTAGTCAAATTAGAAGAATAACCCCTACTGATAAAACACGCATGGACAATCAACAATATTTCCTTTAAACTTGGAGTTGGTTCACCAGTAAGGTTGAAAATATGTCAAGCCAAAGAAATATTGCCTTTTGTGGTGTCGATGTATGCTTTTCTTAATACTTTGAGTGAAAATGAAAAAAAAAAGTGAACTTTCCTGGCTAGATATTGACAGGAATTTGACAGCTATTGGAGCCACGACTTCAAAAATTGGTTGAAATTGGAAAAGGGAGTGGAAAAACTATCTTCTAGCACATGTTGAAGCATAATTTTTTTTGTGTGATCCTCATTGAATCCTATGAGCCCTTAATTGATGCTTATATCATTGGTAGTCATAATTAAACAGGACAAGGAACCTGAGGAAATTAGAATCTCATAGTTAAAAAATTTAAAAATGTTCCTTGGGCATAAATGATAATATTCATGCAAAAATCTCAATCTATGCATCTGAATTCCCGTGGAACATGCCAAAATGAGAACGCAACAGGTGCAGTTAAAAGTGGAAACAGAAAACAAGGGCTATGAAATTGGAAAGAAGGCAACCCAAGATGTTACCTAAAGGGCTTTAGCACTCCTTCTCTGGTCTCTCGAGCACTGAACGAACGACTCACTAAACGAATAACTCACTGAACTTTGACCACTGAAACACTGAACTTTGAACAGAACAACCACTAAACTCTGATCACTAAATGAACAACCGAGCTATAAATAGGGTATAGCAAAATAGAACAGGTATAGCAGAATATTGAATGAGCACTGAACAACCGAGAGCTAAATTCATTGTTATGGCAGCAAGGCAGGTCGTGCACAGCAGAAAACACTGCCATTGTTATGGCAGTGGGTCGTGGAAGAGTAGAAAGTGGAAAGCAGGTCGTCGTGGAAGAGAAGAAATCAGAAAGCGGTTTTGGTGAGGGAGAAATAGTCCGAGATATTTAGCCAGATGTCAGAGAACATATGTCAGTCAGACCAAGACCATATGCCAGACTAAGACCAGATGCCAGATGTCAATTATAACATATGCCAGATTGATGCCAGATGTCAACCAAAGAATCAAAGTGTGGACTACTAAACTGATTCAAAAAAAAACCTATCGGCTTAAAAATAATGTTTTAATTTATTTATATTCAAAATATTTTATAATATTAATATCAATTATTAAAAAATAAATATTTTAATCTTATAACAAAGTTTTCAGAGATTATATTTTAAAAATTATTAACGAAAATATTTTAATAAATAAATTATAATCAACTTCATTTATCATCATATTAATAACATTCATTGAATTCTCTTCATATTAATTTCATTAATTATTTTTTAATTAATTCCAAAAAACTATACCATTCCAACTATTTTCTTATTATGTTATGCATTTATTTTATAGCCTTTTTTACTCATTATTATTAGATTTTTCACAAGAATTGCAGTAACAACTTGTCCCAACATCCTTTTATTACACTATCTTAAAGAGTCTTTCAATAATGCTATTGAGATGAAATGATATTTTATGAACATTAACATGATGCTAAGGTTTGATCCTTCCTCGAGACCAATAACATTGTGCTAATGCATATGAAATATAAAGCTTATATATTTATAAATTAAATGCAACTAAATTTTTGTCGCCTACAAATCTTTAATAATAAAGGAGAAAGCACATCCTTATAATATAGCTATGTTAACATAGAATTGGTAATTTTAGGAAATTGGATTATCTATTTATTGAAAATAAGAGCTATAGACATTAATAAGATTTTTATTAAATTTAATGTGAAAACATAAAATCAATAATGTAAAAAAAATGATTTGAAAAATAAAATATATAAGAAAAAAATATTAAAATTATTATTAATAAAAATTAATAAAATATACTAATATTTTAAATAGTTTAAAATTAAAAAAGTCATTGAGTTATTTTGAGTCGTTGAAAAAGCAATAAAATTCTCCCACTAAATTCATTCCTATAAATAATAAATATTAATAATTTGATAATATATTTAGATATTTTCATAGATGTTAATAATATTGATAGTATATAAATAATTTAACTTAGAAGAAATGGTATTTTTCCTAAAATTAAATATTAAATTTAAATCAAAATAGCGAGTCCCCTTTATTTAAAGGAAATTGAAAGAAAACCGTACTATAATCATATTTTAAAACAAATATGTGGAAGTGGAATAAATACAAAGGGTGTTTCTTACCTGTTCTGGAAATAAAAACAACAAACCCTGAAGCGAAAAAGTATTTTTGGTGTTTTCTCATTACCAATTTAAAATTTGCGAAAATACAGTTTTTCATAATTTACAAAATAGAGAAGACGGAATCCGCCGAACAACGATAATGCTTTCGAAAGACTAAATATCGAAAGATCGGCTGATGGTAACAATAGCTATTCGAATTCTACCTTACAAACAGAATGGGAAAACACGCATGGGCATAGGTGGTAATTATATAATTATTTAACTATGATTGATATGAGAGCATGGGAGAATTAATGCTCTGCAATCAGTCTTTTCAATTTAATCTAAGATCGATCGAAGACTGCAAAGTAGTATGTAAATACTATATTTTTTTACTGGGTGGGAAGAAACTTAACAATAAATTAGTTTTGAAGATATATTGTTTGAGTCTAATAATAATTAAGAGCATATTTTTTCAAAAAAATTACAGAAAATGTGTTTCTTCTCACGACTCATTTTTTTCCTTAAAAAATCACAATTTCAAAACTAAAATATAAAATATTTATACCTTGGTATAATCAAATGTCTACATTGATATGGACAGTTGGTCTCCAGAGATTTTGATCCAATTCCTAGGCAGACTATGTACACTTGAAAATTGCTCTAGTGTCTATAAAGTTGGACAAATTGTTTATGGATTCCGCATTTACCTTTACATATATATAGGTCCAAATACACTTAATTTGTTCCACAAACCTCTAATTGATCCAGAGAACCTTCTACGGTAGAAGCTCCATCTTAGCAAAAGACTTGATGTTTCAAACAGTTGGCAGAGTCATCGGATTTCATTTACTTTCAATTTTTCACAAACAAACATTGAAACGACAACAAACCGATAGGATTTCTCCAAATGCAAAGAAGAAGTGATGGATGTTAATCAGTTTCTCCCCACTTGAAACAGACTTGATTATGCGATTGGTAATGGCACAACATCGGCGCTGTTAGGGAGAGTGACAAAAGTCGTGGATTGCATCACCAATCGCCAACCGGGATGAATCCAAGATGCAAGGCATATAAGATGACGTGTTATGGATTTAACGATAGGTATCATCCTTAGATTTGCTATGGATAGATGAGGAAGGTGATAAAAATATCAAGGTTTGTATTAAAAAATAAAACTCATTGGTCAGCTCTACAAAAGAGAGTCTGAACAAGGAGAGTTTTAAAAAATGCAGACTTTACATCTAGTTGGTGCATCATTCAATGTTTCTTATTAGGTAAGGTAATTAACATTCTGATAGTGTTCATTTTAACTACAGGGGCGAAGGTTTCTTCATAATCTATCCCTTCTTTTTGTGTGTACCCCTTTGCAACCAACCTAGCTTTAAGTTTTTCTATAGTTCCATTTGCATTAATTTTCATTTTATATAACAATTTGCAACCTATGACTTGTTTTCCTCTAGAAAGTTTAACCAATTCCCAAGTGTTATTTCTGATTATTGACTCATATTCTTGTTCCATGGCTGTTTTCCATTCACTACTTTCATTTGCTTCTTTATAACTAGATGGTTCAACCACATTCATCATACTAGTTATAAAAGCATTTTCCCTATATCTTCCAAGCATTTGAGCTTTCCTACTTGATCTCATGAGTGATGGGGTGGTTGTTTCAAACCTTATTTGATCATCATTTATTTCTTCCTGCTGTTGTTGTTGCTACTGTTGGTGCTGTTGCCTTTGTTTGCTGCTGACCCTGATTGTTCTTTGGTTTTCTTCTTCAAAGTACGGAATGTCCCATCCATCATAGTGCTCATCGGGTTCCTAGTTATCCTGCTCATGGAATTTAACATCTCTACTAACAAAGATCTTATGAGTAGAGGGATGAAATAATATGTATGCTTTATATGATGAACAATACCCTATCAAAGTACATCTCATGGCTTTTCAATATAATTTTCTTCTATCTTCCTTTGCTATGTGGGCAAATGCTTTACATCTAAATATTCTTAAGTGTTTTACTGCAGGCTTATATCCATATAAAACTTCAAAAGGAGTCTGAGACTCAAGACTTCTTGTAGGACTCCTATTTATTAAATAAACCGGAGTATTCACTGCTTCAGCCCAAAAACCATTTGAAATATTCTTACCTTTCAGCATACTTCTAGCACATTCCACCAGTGTTCTATTCTTTCTTTCTATTACTCCATTTTCCCGTGGGGTATGGGGTACTGTGAACTGCTCTGCAAAATTCTGTGATCTTTACAATATCTTATAAGCTCATCTTTTCTATATTCTCCCCCTTGATCAGAACGGAGAATTTTTATCTATTTTTCTATTTGTTTTTCAATCATATTTTTAAACTGCTTAAAGTATTCGAATGTGTGACTCTTCTTACTTAAGAAATACACCCAAGAAAACTCCGTACAGTCATCAATAAATAGTAGAAAATACAATGCACCTCCTAATGATTTTGTCTGCATGGGACCACAAAGGTCTGTGTGCACTAAATCCAGTATATCCCTTTGTTTCTTTTCTACTCTAAGAGGGAATTCTTCTCTACGCATTTTTCCTAAAGTACACGCATCACAATCATTATGTACTTGTTTTAACATAGGAAGATCTCTTACCATTTCCTTCCTTTGTAGTAATAACAAGTCATTGTAATTGATATGGCTGAATCATTGATGACGAAGCTCTTCTGTAGTCAGGCTCACTGATGTCAATGCTCGAACTAGTGCAGGTCTCACATCCAACTTGTATAGACCTCCTGTTCGGATTCCTGTACCAATTGTCTTCATGCCATCTCGCAGATCTTTAATGTAACAGTTAGATTTTAAAAATTCAACTTTCAAATATTGATCTGTAATCATAGAAACAGAAATCAAGTTCCTTGTTATGCTAGGCACATAAATTAAATTATAAATTTGTTTGATATTACCATCAGGTAAAATAACATAAACTTTCCCACACCCTTTGATTTGATGACTCCTGTCATCACCTAGGTAAATCTGTGCGTCTTTGTTGATCTCTTTAAAATCCTCCAACGAGTGCTTATTCCCTGTCATATGTGTTGACGCTCCTGAATCTACATACCAGATGTTTGCATCAACATTTTCATCACGATCTGCAATGAACAATCTCAAATCTTGCACCTGATCACCATTCGCGAGATGACCCACATGTCTCTTTGACTTCTGCTATTATTCATGATATTTCTTTTTCCTACAGTCCTTGGCAATATGACCCAATTTTCCGCAATAAAAACATTTAGTTTCAGAGTAGTTTTTATTCGAATGCATACCTTGGGTTAGATTTCGCTGTTTCTGTGAACTTGCTTTGTTTTGATGTTGTGGACCTCCTTTCCCTTTGTAGAAATTCTTCTTCACCATCAATGCAAGATCGGCACTCTAGGGCTTCAGAGTCGATCTCCTCTCTTCTTCCTGCATCAGTATCCCTATCAGTTCTTCAAAATGTGGGATCTTCTCTCTCGCATTTATCCCAATGATGAACATTTGATAATCATGAGTGACACCATTCATTGTAATTGTCACAAGATCTGTATCGTCCATTGTATGACCAATATTTGATAATTGGTTTTCAGATCCTTGATCCTTACTACGAATGAAGCAATTGTTTTATTTTCCTCCATCTTCATGGCCATGATCTTACTCTTGAGGAACAAAAGACGATTTGAATTCTTGATCTCATACAATTCCTTCAAAATTCCCCAGATATCGTTCGCTGACTTACCTTCTGTGATGTGCAATATAATGCAGTCTTTCACCAACATTTTTAACATTGTCCTTGCTCTTCTTTCTCGTTTCTCCCAATCTGGGATCAATGTTGATCTAGTTGCGTGCCTCGGCTCATCCCCATTCACAATCGTCCAAGCACTCTACGCTTCTAGTAGGGTATGCATCTTAAACTTCCAATTTTCATAATTGGAACAATCAAGCTTGTTATACTCATTCATGCATGCTTCAAAAATATTGTTATTCATCTTGGTAATTTAGAAAAAAAAATTCAAGAGGTAAAAGATGTTAAATTTACCCCAGATCTATGACAAAGACAAATCATTGATATTCAATGTTGTTTGATCTCGCACCAGATGCACAAATCCCCATGGCTTCCTTCTCAGCCTCCAGAGAACCTTCTGTTGTGAGCTACAGCCTTGTTATTGGCTTTTCCACGCAGCTTCTTTGACAGCTACAAAATTGATCATCGGAGATATGCGTCTTTTCTACGACGTCATCGTAGCTATACACATTTTTCGTGCGATGAAAAAGTTAAAAAATATGCACAAAGGAGCTACAGTCCCCTTGTCGCAAAGGTACACTTAGAACCAACAACGATCTCGGAATCATCATAGCTATCCTCCTCACAACTACGATGATCTTGGTTCAAAAAACCACCCACCAACAAGAATACAGGTTCCTCTGCCTTGATGCATACCATGATAAAAATGGCAATCTTTGTATTAAAAATAAAACCCACTGGTCAACTCTACGAAAGAGAGTCTTAACAAGGGGAGTATGGCTCTGCAGAACACTCTACATTGTTCATCCATATTACACATTAAATAGAAAACAGGGTTTTAGGGAAGTTAGAAAAACATTATAAGAAATAGAAACCAATTCCTATCTTGAAGTTACTTTACGTGAACCAGCTCTACCTATTCTAATATATTCTCCATTATCTTCAACAGAAATCGATAAGTAATCACTCCAACACCTTCCCTTTAATAATTTCCACCCGCAATTTCAATAACAATCAATAATCTGATGACGGTATCCCATTACTCATTTTACAACTAATATATTTAGACGTATGACTGATTTATAATCATGCCAACTCCTTTTGTTTAATAAGTCAACCTGAAATTTCAATAACAATCAATAATGTCTGATGACTTTGTATCCCATTACTCATTTTACAACTAATATATTTGAACGTATGACTAATTTATAATCATGCCAACACGCTCTTTTTAATAAGTCAGCCTACAATTTCAATAACAATCAATAATGTATCCCATTACTCATTTTACAACTAATATATTTGGACGTATGACTGAATTATAATCATGCCAACACCTTCTGTTTAATAAGTCAGCCTGCAATTTCAATAACAATCAATAATGTCGGATGACTTTGTATCCCATTACTCATTTTACAACTAATATATTTAGACGTATGACTGATTTATATAATAACCGTACAAGAGTCCGCTTGCATTTTCAATAAAGTCTAATGACTTTGTATCCCATTACTAATTTTACAACTAATATGTTTCATTCTGCAACTAACATGTTTGTATTTATATGATGATTGATCTATATAATAACCATGGTAGATCAACTCAGTCTGCATTTTGAATAACGACTTATGACTTTGTATCTCCTCCATGATTTCCCAACTAACATGCCAATTCTTTGTATTTATATTTGTTTGTTAGACTGTGTTATAATGTCTCTCGCCCCTCTAGACGCGGGATTTCTTGGGTTGCCGAGCCAAAAAGAAATGGAAATGGCAGTAACGGCTATTATCACCGGAGTGGCAGCCAATACCTTAGCGTTCTTGCTCCATGTTGGAAATTTTTGTGTTTGCAATGGAAAAATACCAAAACAAAAAAATATAAAACACAGAGGCTATGCTCTGTTTCTTTTGCTCCAGGATCTTTTACACAGAGAAGTCTTTTAAAAATAATTACATAGCACAGAGTATTTCACCACCATAAAATGATTTCTATTCATTAAACAAAAACACTTACATATTCATCCTCTTTTACTCAGAGGGATTCACCAAAA